>PVJA010014605.1:0-47018 GCA_004027025.1 Myocastor coypus | reverse complement strand
CAGCCTGCATATGCTAATGGTAGGTAGATGGGTTCAGCCTGCATATGCTAATGGTAGGTAGATGGGTTCAGCCTGCATATGCTAATGGTAGGTAGATGGGTTCAGCCTGCATATGTTAACAAGTGCTTAATCTGCCCCTACATGTGAGGCACAGGTTGCTAGTTGCAGCCAAAAACAAAGATGAATCAAAACCGAGGATTTACTGAGCATGAACTCTGGGCCAGGCAGGGTCTGAAATTGGACAGCATGTTTCCTCATCTGATAGTTCTGAAGTTCTGAGCTACAAATAATTTTTATGATACACACAACTTAGTAGTTTAGAAACAAAAAAAGATGCACAGCTGATAAAATGAGGACTGATTTCAATCATGTATAAAAAAAATATCATTGGGCAATTGAACATTTTAAATTGGCAGGGGCGCACGCCTGTAATCCCAGCACTCAGGAGGCTGAGGCAGGAGGATCGGTGCGAGTTCGAGACCAGCCTGGGCTACAAAAGTGAGCTCAAGGCCAGCCTGAACTGCATAGCAAGACCCTGTCTCAAAAAAGACTAAATAAATAAATAAATAAATAAATAAATTGGCAGGGGCCGTAAATCTAAATTATACTCAAAACTGCAAATTGCAGAGCAGTGTGTTACAGTAGGATACAATTTTGTGAACTGCATAGCAAGACCCTGTCTCAAAAAGACTAAATAAATGAATAAATAAATAAATTGGCAGGGGCCGTAAATCTAAATTATACTCAAAACTGCAAATTGCAGAGCAGTGTGTTACAGTAGGATACAATTTTGTGTCTCATTTTCATACAATAAGAAAAAAGATTCAATAAGGAAAAGAGGTGAGAGTGCATATATTCTTATACTCTTTTATGTGACTACAAATTGATAGAAACAGTAAATTAATTTCACAACATGTGACATTATATATGCACTTTGAGGGTATAACCTGGCTTCTAGGAGTTTTGTGAGAAAATACAGAGTATTAAATGGCAGCTAATATTTATTCAAATTTACTAGGTGACAAGTTCTGTGTCAATTTTTTTTAAAAAAAATTCTTTGAAAGCACTGTATATGGTTTCAAAGTTAATCCTGAGGGGATTTGACCTTGGAAGATACAAAAGATGAATGTTTTATTATACAGGTCTTGCTTTGACTTGCCTTTGATCACCCAGCAAAAAAGCTTAATTACGAGGCATGAAATGCAGGGCTAGATTGATGAGATGAGCTGTAGGAGGTTTGGGTCAATAGCCTCCAACATTGCAGGTTTAACTGGTGGCCCACTGCAATTGTGGAACATTGGACTGTGTATGCATCTGCTTCCTCTTAATTCAAAGAGAATTTTTTTTTTTTTTCTTAACAACATCAATAGGAAGGTGGGTCATGCCCACACACTGTGCTCTGTATAACTATTGTGAGGACAATATCCAATGTGTAAACTGTTAAAAAAAGAAAGAGGAAAAAAAATGTTTATTGAAAGTGTTAATGTTTAATTGTTTGATCAATCTTATATACCAATATCTATTAATCTAAACTGATCTGATGATGAAAATATGTAATATAACCATTGTTAAATTAAAAAAATAATAAAAATTTCTTTGAGACAGGGTTTCAATATATAATTAAAGCTGATTCACAGCAATCCTCCTGCCCCAGCGTCCCAAGTGCTTGGATTATAGGCAGGTGACACCATCCCCAGCTATATCTGAATTTAACCCAAATTTGATATAAGGACTATTCAAATTTTTATTTTACAAAGAAGAAAGTTGAAGACTAGGAATGCACCAAGGACCATGGACACAAGGCTGAAGCAGGATTTGAGTTGCAGTCTTTGGAGTTCCAAAGCCCTCACTCTTTCTCACTAGCCTCCAGAGTGTGAAGGAAAAGAGTGCATTGTTTTTATTGAAAAGGAGAGCTAAATGGCTAAAATTATTGTGAAACAAAATTTTTTCAATTCCATACAACAGCATACTATCAATTAACTTTTTAAATAAATGTTAGTGACATAGGAACGTGCTGATAGCTCCAGAAAAATATTGGTAGTAAAACTCAACAAGAAACTATATGGAGTAGATTAAAATTTCCTTACACACACTCACACATACATACACAATGGGAGGGGGCACTTCTTAAAAACTAAAATAAAAATCCCAAATATATAGCGTTTACTTCTCAGTGGTAACTTATTTCTTTCATTTTTAAAAAAAATTATGTATTTTTTTAAACTTTATTTATATCATGGCCAGCTCAGCCTTCCCTGGAGGTGGGGCTGGTGCAGCAGGTGGTGCCATGGAGTGAACTGCAGTCCCTGTGGTTGCCTAAGCAGGCGCTTTAGACCACTGAGCTATCTTGCCAGCCCTAATTGATGTGTTTGGTACAGATTTCACTACTCAGCTTGGACTCATAGTGATCCTCCTGTTTTCAGTTTCCTCAGTGCTGGGATTATAGGTGTGTGTCACCACATCTGGTCTTGGTGGTTGGCTCAGTGCGACCGTGGGCAGGGCTGGTGCAGTTAGGGATTGAACCCTGGTACCTGTGCCTGCCTAAGCAGGTGCTTAGTCTGCTGAGCTATCTTGATGGCCAGGTAATTTATTTTCTTACACCCACTACGTATTTCCAAATTATACTAGACACATACTGCTCTTAGAATCCAAACTATCTTTAAGCTGTTAGGACAAATGCAGGTGTGAGGTATGGTAGGTCTGACTTGTCTTCCCCTCCACCAGGCACCTGAACTAGGGAACAATGCTTACTTTGCTAGGACACGGCACATCCACCCCACCTGCTAGGTCACAGTGCACCCATAAAACCTCAGCTATTGCTATGGCTACATACCCAATTATTCCTGTTCCCCCTGTCTCCTGACACCCTTTGTCTTACTCCACCTAAGCTGGCCTCACAAACCCCCCAAAAAATATTCAGGAAAGACCCAGCTTGATAAACCTCACTCAAACGCTCCTACAGAGTTACTGCAGGAGTCCCCCCTGGGAACCTCCAAATTCAGACTGCTTATGTTCTTTACTGGGTCATCACTGTTTACCAAATGAGGTGATGAGCTTAGAACCTAGGCAGTGGTGGTGAGATGAGAGAAGAAAGGATGTTCATGAGGAGCTCATCAATATAACATGTCCAGAGGGTCGGGGAGATAGCTCCATGGCACAAGTACAAGGTCGTAAGTTCGAACCCTGGTCCTCGAAAAAAAAAAATTATATATATAATCATGCCCAGGATAGATGCTGAGAAGACAGAACGGATGAAACTGAACACAGGGTTTTGAGTGTGAGCCATTAGTGAACAGTGATTTTTTTTTTTTTTTTTTTTCAAACTGATTTAAGTCACCAGACAGGGGTGGGAAATAACTTCCAATGAAAATGTTCTCCTGCAAAATGTCCTAAGTACCTAATAATTTTGACATTTACAAAGGAATAAATTCTAGACTTTAAAACAATTTGAAAATTCCTGAAAAAAAAAAAAAAAAAAAAAAGCCATTTTTTTTTTTTAGCAACAATAGTGTTTCCTTCGTAGTAAGAGAAGCCCAGGAGTGAAAAGAGCTTCGGCCAGTGTCTCCACACCAAAGTACTCCAGGTAGCTTTCTGGCTGGAAATCTGTTTCCCCTAGGTTAAAAGCAGGCTCTGTGGCTTTGTGGCTGGGGTGAGGACACAGGTCATGACCAAAGAGTGACATAGGCTCCCTGCAGACTGAACACTCTCAGATCCCACACGGACCCCTTCCACTTCTGGCTTTGCTCTCTCTCTCTTGAATATCAGGCCTTTTAAGTCAGATATAAACTTCCTACAGATTGTAGAGAGACTACAAAATGAGAAAGATATTTATGATGACTAACAGTTGTGCCACAGGCTTAATTAAAGAGGATGAATAATAATTTATAGTGAGCTAGCAGTAGAATAATAAATGTGCACATTATATAAATGGCATAGTTGAAAATTATTATATGGAGAGGATGAATGGATGTGGTAATCTTCTGCCTCTTGGCAGTGCCGCCTCAATATAAACCTCAGCATTTATTTTTTATTTTATTTTATTTTTTTAAATTTTTTATTATTTTATTTTTTTTATTTTTATTCTTGTTTCAGAACCTCTGTTTGTTTATTCACTCATTTTTATGGCCGGCTCAGCCCGCCCCGAGGGCAGGGCTGGCGCAGCATGAGGTGCCGGGGATCGAACCGCGGTCCCTGAAGCCACCCAAGCTTCCCCAAGCCGGCGCTTTACACCACTGAGCCATCCCGCCAGGCCCCGTAAACCTCAGCATTTAATCCTAACAGTTAACATGTACCAAACACTCACTGTATTCCCTGTACTAGATGTCCTTGCATTCTATTCATGTGCATGATCTCAACCCTAATTAATGCCTTGAAATGAGTTCTATTGTTGACCTCATTCTATCAAAAAAGAAACCAAAGTCTAGAGAGGCTAAACAACTGGACAAAAGTCACACAAGTGTAGCAAGGCCAAGATAAATATATAATTAATTAAAATAGTCTATCACAGTGTTTGTCTCCCAACGGTACATGACATTTTTTTTCCTAAATAATATCATTTAATACTTGCATCCTTACAATAGTGGTGTCAGGCATACTGGGTTTTATATTTCCCTTCCTCTTTACTCCCTACTCATGGAGGAAGATACTGTTAAATCTCATTTTTAGGGGCTAGGGAGATAGCTCTGAAGCACAAATGCCTGCCTGGCAAGTGCAAGGTCATGAGTTTGAACCCTGGTCTCACACACACACACACACACACACAAATCCCTTTTTTACAGATGAAGAAACTAAGAGTCAGACATTACGGCGAGTAATTTCCTAAATCAGGTATCAGTAGTGAACTTGTACTTGTTATTTTAAAATCTATTTTCTAGTTTGAATGTAGAGAGAAACAAATCCTATTTACCTTTAATTATTAGAGTTTTTTAAATGTCACTATATACAGATCTCAAATCCGAAATGTAGTAATTATATAAGGATCAATAAGACAATACAAATTTTCTTTATTTCCCTTACATTTGGTTTCTCTCTTTTTACTCTTCACTAGAAGACAAGAAAAAAGACCCAATTTAATCAGTTTTATTTCTTAGAAAAAGTTGCTTAATATGTAACTAATTTTGGGCTATTTTGGTAGGTTTTGTTTAATCATAACATCATTCCTTATTTCATGAATAAACCATAATTGCCAGCCACTATGATTTCTTTGCATATGGAATCAAAGTGCAGCTGTCAGCCTATTTGGAGAAATAGTGACAGTGATCGGTACTTAAGTGAGGGCCCATAGAAGGACTGAAGCAATTCCATAGGTCTCTCATTTTCTTTCCATTTTCTTGCTAAAAACAAGCAAACACCCTTGTGTCTGCTAAACAAGCAACCTGCCCCTTGACTTTAAATGTTCTATCAGGCTGGGGCGATAGCTTCATGATCTAAGCACATGTCCAGCAAGCACAAGGACCTGAGTTCAATCCCTGGTATCATGTGCAGTGCCAGCTGTGGAATCATAAGCACTGGTGGTACATGCCCATAATTCCAGCACTGGGGAGGCTGAAACACAAGGGTCACTATGAGCCTAAATTGTGTAGTGAGACCCTATACCAAATAAAGAAAATTAATTAAAATAAAGTCTATCATTATCCTATGGTTTTGTTCAGACACTAAAACTACTGTTCCTACCTCTCAATCCACAGCTGTCTTCCTGAGACACACAGTACTAAGCAAATTATTTGGGCCTGGCTTGAATGCTATCTCAGTACGTTCTTTACCTAGTTTAAAACCACTAGAAAGTGAAGGGAAATGAATCTATTTCTGCTCTACAAGACCATTGTCTAGCAGACTGCTGCTCTGATGAAAATGTTCTGTAATCTGCACTGCTCAATATTGCAGACTCTAGCCCCATGTGGCTCTTATATAGTTGAAATGTGGTTGGTGTGACTGAGAAACTGGCTTTACATTTAATTGCAATTTTAAAAGTAAGATGTTGCTAGTGGCCAACACATCATTAGACCTTCAGCCGATCTGAGTCAGTTTCATATTTGCAAACTGCACCTGGCTGAGCCTGCTCCACAGAAACTATCTGTAGATTAAGCTCTGGTCCTTCCTTTCAGCTTCCCAGCATTTTTCAGAATGAGCAGAAGGAAATCACTGCAATAAAACAGATCCTAGCATCAATACTGGTCCTAGAACTGCCTTGCTTTGTCCAGGGAAGCCTAAGAACAAGGCAATCTCCCAGCACTGGGCCGGAGCTTTGTAAGTGCTATGAGCTACTGAGTGTTCATTTGTAGAAGTTCCTTCCCTAACAGAACTGAGGGACAACACTTAGAGATGCCACCATGCTGCATATACTGCACTGTCCTCCTTGACCTTTCTAGGTTAACAGCACAATGGAGTCTGCGGCAGGAAGATGGTCACAGGTTTGATATAAGCCTGGACTACACAGTAAGTTTAAAGTCAACCTAAACTGCATAGTGGAGACCACCTTTGGTCAGAGAAAGACAAAATGGTAAACAGTACTTGAATGTGCCTCCTAGGCAGAGCAATGACAAATATTTCATTGCTAAAGAATAAGACAGCCTTACAGTACATAAAAAAGCATTGCTCGTAAAAGCAGTTCATCATTTTTATTAGCAAAATGGGCTTATGAGCTTTTTTCTCCAGTACTTGGGATTGAGCCTAGAGCCTCAAGTGTGTCAGTCAAGTATACTATCACTGAGCATGAAAATTAGGCTATATTTAAGCGGAAGACATGCCCAGCATGGTGGTATACACGTACAATCCCAGCACAATGGAGTCTGAGGCAGGAGGATGGTCACAAGTTTGATATAAACCTGGGCTACACAGTGAGTTTAAAGTCAGCCTAAACTGCAAGTGGAACTATGTCTCCCAAACCAAAAGACAGAGGAAAAAAAAAAAAAAAGGAGAAGTCGTCGCCATTAGGCCAACTGGCTTCTTTTGATTAATAACTAGAATACATGGTACTACATGTAGGCTGGCCAATCCAAGTTAATGTTTTTGTTGTAAGACAGATGGAACCATTTGAAACCCATCTAACTTATAGTAACTATGACAAAAAACAAAGAGCATGTCCAATTACTGATGGGTATCTGCATACAAAATACAGTGCACACATATAAGAAGCTTATGTATCTGTGTTTGGACACTTAAAATGTTCTTCCATAATTAATTTTTATGCAAATACAATGCTGTCCAGATTCTACTTTAATAGTAATAACAACAAATTACATTAATACTTTTTGTTTTTGTCTTATTGAGAGAGGGTCTCACTATGCAGTTCAGGCTGGCCTTGAGCTCACTTTTGTAGCCCAGGCGGGTCTTGTACATTAATACTTTCTAATTTAATGCATTTAGTTGGTTTTAGGCATTGCTTTAAGCACATTATGCCCATATTAATTTATTTAATCTTCAAGACATATAGATGAAGGAACTGAGGCCAAGAGGTAAAATAACTTCCTAAAGAACAAATAATCATAAGAGCTAGCCCTTGGGATTCATTCCCAGTCTTCCTGATGTGTCTTTGTCCCCTGTATTGCTCCAGCTGCCTTGAGCCACTAAGCCTTGCCACTCAGCGTCAGCCTAGGGCCAGCCTCACCAGCTACCAGAAGCTTGTTCAGACTGCAGGCTTCCAGCCCAACCAAGACCCTACTGAACTTGCTAGGAGATGGTAGAAAATGAAAGCAGAAAACAGGAAAAGGAACTATTTACTGCTTTCTTCTGCAAGACTTGAGGATCCTCCGACAAACTGCAGAGATGTCATTGACGGGGTGGGAGACAAAACATGAAATAACAAAGGACAGCAGGAAGAGAATAATTTCATCAGAACTGTAATATTTTACTATTTCTCAACATTGTTAAGATGCTCAAACTTTAAAGTGAGTAGCAATTAAATATGCCTAAGTTGCAAAAACAGATAAGACAGTTTAGGATAAACCTCAGAAAAATTTAAGACTACTTGTTATGATGACATAAGTGGTGGTGGTTATTGGAGAAAAAAATAGAAAAGACATTTCAGCCCCAAATCAATCATCTTTTACCTATGCCTCCCACCCGCTGCCTTAGCTGGTTAGCTCAGTGAATACCCGCAGGAAATCCAGTCACTGGATCCTACCTCCACCTATGCCTTGGGGTCTGCTTGGCAGATGTTTCACCCTTGCTCTCCTCCTCTGCTCCCACTGTCTTGGAGTAGCTCATGCAGATGTTCCACTCTTGTTCCCAGCCTCATGTCCACTGCTGGAGTGACCTCAGTGCATTTTTTTTTCTTTTAGTATTGAAACACTGTTTATTTTAGAAGCAGCCTTCCAAAGAAGGCAGGTGAGCAAATATCTGAATGTGTGGGGTAGGGACACACCGCATGCATTCCATCTAGACAGGTGTTTAAATCACAGCAGGAATAAATACAGGTGATGGATGGAAAAGTGGGTAAGAGAAATAGAGGAGAAAGCCAATTTCCGGTGCCTGGCCCGCCCAAGTGTTAGTGCTTCTTACTGCTGTTTGTTAAAAAGAGTGTTGCTGCCAATGTTATAATTGAAATATTATGGTATTCCCTTGATGGATTTCCAGAATGTATTCACATCCACCCAGATACATAACCTTTTGGTATTCAAAGGTCTGAGGACGAGCCTAAGTAGATTACTCTTGCTGTAGTTGCACGCTCTACAAATGCATTAGTTCTGAATGCTCCACAGAAGTCCAAACCTCAATGATAATTCAATAAAGAATCACCTATCATGGGCAAGACCTTGGGTAAATCCTAAGGATACACAGATAAAAACACAGCCTCCACCCATAAGTCAGGTAGGAATTTGTAATCTAGTAAGGTTAGAGTGGTAGATAAAAAGCAGTATTTAAGACTTCTTGAGTGTGGCAGTGGTAAAGAAATTCAAAGAAGAAATCCAAGCAGGCCTAAACTTACAGCGATAGTGAACCTTTCAGAGCTTTCAAGATAACAAACAACCCACTGCCATACACATGCCATAGTGAACCTATGACCAAAAAGGTTATGTAGGAAGAAAGGGGGGAAAAAAAATACAGCCAGCCAGCTAGCATGACTCAAAAACAGAAAGGTGAATTTGGCAAAAGACAGAGTGAAAACTAGAAAGAGACAGTTCAGGAAGGTCTTTGAATGCCAGACTAATGATCCCATTCTTGATACTGGGATAGCAGTAAGCTGTAAGCCGTTCTGACAGACAACAATCCTATACGAGAATCATGGTTACTGCAGGGCAAGCCAGTGCCGTTTTCTAGGATAGGGCTAAGGTCAGCTGAGAGTCACAGTAGCTGCGTGATAAGGGACGCGGCTGGAACGCAGGATGGCTCCTCTTGCTCTTTTTCCTTCCCTGCTAGGTTAAGGAAGATAGTTGAGCCTGGGAACTTAAGAATTGGTTCATGATCTAACAAAAAAGCTCTTAACTTCATATTTCATTATAAATGCTTTCTTCTTTCAATTTGCCCTCTTTTGGATTAGATCTTTTTTCCACCTCATTGCTAAGGCAAAATGGAGCTACTTGTGGTTTCAGAAGAGAGGGTCAGAGAGCAGGTGTCTGAGGCCAGCTATGTTCTACGACAGTGGTAGCAAACCTGTGGCACATGTGTTGCAGAGGGCTGTTCATATATCACTGAAAGCTCTGCAAGGTTCACACCACTGTGCTTGGGCCATTCGAGAAAATGGATCTTCCCCTAGTTTTTTTTTTTTTTTGTCTTTTTGAGACAGAGTCTCACTATGCAGTTCAGACTGGCCTTACGCTCACTTTTGTAGCCCAGGCTGGTCTCGAACTCACACTGATCCTCCTGCCTCAGCCTCCCAAGTGCTGGGATTAGAGGCGTGAGCCACCATGCCCGGCTCCCCTAGTTTTTTTTTTTGCAGGACCGGCAAGCACTTACTCTACTGAGCTATCTCCCCAGCCCTCTTTACCTAGGTTTTCTATGCCTTTCTTTAATAGTAAAATAGTTTAAGAGTCAAGATTTGAGGAGAGGCTTTTTCCACCATCTTGGAGTCTGGGGAGGCATGCTGGGAATAGGACTTCTAAAAGGAAATATGTCTGGAAGACTATGGTGCAAAGCCACTTTTGCTGGCTATAAGCGGGGTCTCCGGAATCAGAGGGATCATACAGCTCTTCTTAAAACTGAAGGTGTTTATGCCCGGGATGAAACTGAATTCTACCTGGGCAAGAGATGTGCTTGTGTATACAAAGCAAAAAACAACACAGTGACTCCAGGTGGTAAACCAAACAAAACCAGACTGGTCTAGGGAAAAGTAACTCGGGCCCATGGAAACAGTGGCATGGTTCGTGCCAAGTTCCGAAGCAACCTTCCTGCTAAGGCCTTCGGACACCGAATCCGTGTGATGCTGTACCCCTCAAGAATTTAAACTAATGGAAAATAAAAGTGCATTTGTGTTCTTGTATTTAAAAAAAAAAAGATTTGAGGAGAGGCTGGGGGAAAGAGTGGTAATCAGGAGGCCAATTAGTAGGTTTTCATTTGGGCATTTGAACTAGTAGACAAAGAAGATACTAGATCATACACTGTCACCAAGCTAGTGATTATACTATGAAGCTTGGAGCCTGTACTCCTATGGTAATTAACAGAAGAGTTTTTCTTGGGAAGCCTTGATCTGGGTAACCTGTGTAGCACCTCAAAGCAGTTAATTCTGGATTGTAGCTATAGTGATTTCTAGCAAGTGTCTAACAACCATGTATGCAGTAACCTTCAGCTCTACCTTCAGCTGTGTTTGGATTTGGAAGAAAACATCCAAATACCCTGACATTTAGAGATGGTGAAGTTTTCAGTAGGTATGTGAAAAGACAAGATAGGTGTATCCAACTGAGTCTTCAAGTTTTCCAGCAGGTAGTTCAGTAGGCAGCATTTGCCTCTACGTACATATGTTCTACTTCATATTCTATGGTCAACCCAGTAGGATAAGACATTCCCTACTTGCAGCAGACAGCACAATTTTACACTTCTATTACCTAAGGCAGGTCTATAAATGTAGTAGCAGCCCGGCAGGATGGCTCAGTGGTCTAAAAGCGCCTGCTTAGGAAAGCTTAGGCGGCTGCAGGGACCGCGGTTCGATCCCCGGCACCACATGCTGCGCCAGTCCTGCCCTCGGGGCAGGCTGAGCCGGCCATAAAAATAAATAAATAAAACAAACAAAAGTTCTGAAACAAGAAAAATAAAAAAAATTTAAAAATTTCAGGGGCCCGGCAGGATGGCTCAGTGGTCTAGAGCGCCTGCTTGGGGAAGCTTGGGCGGCTTCAGGGACCGTGGTTCGATCCCTGGCACCACATACTGCACCAGCCCTGCCCTCGGGGCAGGCTGAGCCGGCCATAAAAAATGAGTGAATAAACAAACAAAGGTTCTGAAACAAGAAAAAAAAATAATAAAGAAAAATTTAAAAAAAAATGTAGTAGCAAAGATCCTCCTCTAACCAGAGCCTATATATAGGTTTGTACAGAACTGTGACCTTTTAAACACAGAATTAGTTCCATGACTCATCATTATTACTTAGAAAAACACTACCAGTAAATTCAGATAGTAGGGAGAGGTAAGGATTGGCCCTAAACTGTAAGTAGAAAAATTAGAAATTTCTCAATGTTTTATCACTAGCCTATCACAGTTTACTTCCCATGTCAAACTTAATTCTCATAAAGGATCTACTTAGTTGTAAAAGATCTTTGCCATTAAGTTGCTTCAAGAGCATAGCCACAAGGTTCAAGAAACTTTATGCTATGCTTTGTATTTATAATTGCAAATTTACTTTCCTCTCTTACCCCACAAATTATAAACTGCTTTTGTACAAGGACAGTATTCTATTCACTGTTGTAACCACAGAGCTCCCGCGGAAACCAGTCAAAGGATGATCAAGTCCTTTCTATACAATGGTGAAGAGCTGAAATGTCACTTGGGAACACAGCTCTTGCTTTTCTGGTGTGAGGTCCTGGTTCAATCAATCTCCAGCACCAAAGACAGACAGAAACAGAAAGAGAAAGAGAAGGAAAAATGAAAGCAAAGGTGTGGTATCTAGACATAATGTACACATATCCTCTGTACACTCTATCTCTGGATTACTTATAATACTTAATACAATATAAATATGTACATGTAGCTATTATTTTATACCATTTAAGGAATGAAAAAGAAAAAAAGTCTGTATGTGTTCAGTACAGATTTTTTTTTTTTCTTTTTGTCTTTTTGAGACAGGGTCTTGTTATGCAGTTCAAGCTGGCATTGAGCTCACTTTTGTAGCCCAGGCTGGTCTCGAACTCTCACAGATCCTCCTGCCTCAGCCTCTCAAGTTCTGGGATTACTGGCATTCAGTATAGATTTATTCTCCTCCCCCGTTTTTTTGTACCAGAGATTGAACTCAGGACCTTAAGTTTGCCAGACAGGCTTTTAAGCCACTGAGCGAGCTCTTTTCCCAACACCCCCAAAATATTTTTGATCTGTAGTTGGTTGAGCCAAAGGTTATAGAACATGTAGATACAGGGAGTTAAAGGAACTGGGACTACTCAAAGAAATCTCGGCCTACAATTTAGGGAGGACCTATACACACACACACATACCCCTTCTCCAGTGAGCAGCAAATTTTACCAGGGAGTAGAAAAATCTTTAATGCTACTGGAAGGTAAATTAGAGGTTCTAAGTTACCTCTCTTTACACAGACCATAACAGAGAGACTGCTTCAGAATTCAAGGAAATAAAATATTCACCAACTATCATAAGTGGTAAATGTTGCTCTTACTAGTGCCTTGTGTACTTTTATTTTATTTTTTATTTTTATTTGTGTGTGTGTGTGTGTGTGTGTGTGTGTGTGTGTGCAGGGTCTCACTATGCAGCTCAGACTCATAATGATCTCCTGGTTCCTGCCTCCCAAGTGCTGGGATTACGGGCATACATATTTATTTTTAGATGAACTCATTTGACATATTAAATTACATGAAGAAAAATATTAGCAACTGCATAAAAAGAATCCTGTTGTCATGCTACTCAAATGCCCAGCATGGGTAAAAATAATGAGTGTAGAATGGACCCCAGGATTTAATGCAGAAATGATCTGTACAGAAAAAATTCAGACTTCTAATTTCACTGAATTCAACATTATATGTGCTTCTTCCAAGTCTTTTCCACTTTCTAATATCTGCTGAAGGTCAGTATGCACTGCCTGTAGCCTGTGCTGACAATCTGTCATCATCATCCGGGACTCTAGCAGAATCTCTGCTTGCTTTTTAATGGCATAATTTTCACCATCTTCAGCTTTCATTTTATCCAGTCTTTTCTTCTTGTTGTTTTACTTCTTTTTCATGTATCACTTCACCATGCCAGTCTTGTTCTTAATCTGCCTCCTATACCATCAAGCCATAGTGTCTGGACTCACAGACAGGTCTTGTGTAATTTTAGAGATGCCTTCTTCCTGGTCTTAGAGCTTTGGGCAAGGTTCTCAGATGGGTGAAATAATAGCTTTGACGTGAAGATTTTGTTCCTCATCCATACAATTTGTATATTTGTTTCTTCACAGTACCCAAAAAGCAAAGGCCTAGCAAGTTCTCTGTGATTCACTCAAACCTACTTCAGGCTCCCCAAGGTCATTTGCAGATTTCATGTATCATATTTATCAAAATGGACATGGAAATTCAACATCAAAGATTTAGTTCAGCTTACCATAGGTGCAATCAGTGGCACAGAATTCTTAGGGAAGTTTTTAATCTTATCATAGCCCAATTTCCTCATCATAGCATGGTCCATAAAACTTCTAGTCTGAGGAGGTCTACAGATGGCATTTCACAAGATTCTTTCATTAGTTCAAACAAATATTTATTAGGCACCTACTCTGGGCTTGGCATTCTTTTGAGCACTGAGGAAGAACAATGGAAAAAAGTCCTTGTTTATGGAGATTACCCCAGCGTGGGGAGGAGGGTGAGCAGTGAAATATACAAAGAATGCGTGAAGCAAAGGGTATCACGGATTTGGAGCTGTGACAAAATTCTTGATATTACTACCCGCATACCATCCTAATGTCTTCAGAGATTCTAAATTTGGAGACCAAGCATGCGCAGGGCATAAAGAGGGACCCTGGGTGGGGAGTGTCTAGGAAGCCTTTAGAAATGAATGCAAATTTCTAAGTTGGCGTTTTTTTTTTTCCAGGAGAAAAAAATACAGCGTTCATTAAACTCCAAAAGAGATCACTTTGATAGATATGAAGAAAAGCTTATCTCAACTCTGCATTTACAATGTCCTCAGGAATATATCAATATTATTCGAGAATATGCAGGGATCACATATAAAGGCACATCAAAATATGACTAGATCAATTGAGCCTGCTAAAGAACGTTTCATTCCCCTAGCCATGGAGCTCTGAATGATCAGGAATGACAAGGAAATGTGATGGCCACCTCCTTCTGACCTGCTTCAGTATAGGCCTGGAAGCAGGTAGGCCACAGTTTGAACATATTTGCATGCAAAAGGTAACCCTTGCCTAGGAAACACCAGGAAAATCACCACAAAAGATTAAGTACAAGAAAGACCCAAGTGGCATGTCTTTTTTTTTTTTTTTTCTTTTTGTACAGGGTCTCACTACTAACTTGTAGTGATCCTCCTGATTGTACCTCCCAAGTGCTGGGGTTACAGGCGTACGCCACCATGCCCGGACTATGTCTGTCTTATATGTAACTTAAAACATATATTTAAACAAGGACACGAAAAGAATCATTCTTAAACAGTTCACATACTTCTAAGAGCACTTCATGAGCCATTACCAAATCACTAGCTATATCAACTGATACATTTGGTTCCTATATGCTGATTAAGAAATGAACCCTGATCACCAGGAAGTAAGGGCTATACAGTTTATCACATTTTAGGAGGGGTTAGAGAATCTCTACAGTATGAACAATAAATTTTTTCTGGCATAGCTTCCTTCCCTGATGAAGTTCATCATTTACATAATATAAAATACAAACTGACATTTTTTACATTCCTAAATCCAGTACAATTTCCAGGTCAAGATTTGCAGGCATTCTTGGGAAGCCAAAACTCTCTAGTATTTCAGGTTTTTTTTTTTTTTTAAATCTTTTATTTATTTATTTGGTACAGGGTCTCACTATGCACCTCAGATTCATAGTGATCCTCATATCTCAGCCTCCCCAGTGCTGGGATTAGAGGCGTGCACCACTATGCTCATTTTCAGTGGCCGGCTCAGCATGACATACAGTACCAGGGACTGAACCTGAGCCCTTGTGCTTGCTAGGCAGGCCCTTAGATCACTGAGCTATCTCCCTGGCCCAGTATTTCAGTTTATACATGTAGCACTTGTGAGCTGATGGTATGGTAATCAACAAGGCTGGATTTTCCTTGCTCAAAATAATCTAATGATTATCCCATAAAATGAATTGATGCGTTCATGTCATAAATGATAATGTTGGGAGAACCACATTTTTCTCAACCTGCTTCAGGAAGGGAAGAAACATTTCTAACCATGGAGAACAGAGACGTTTAACTCCTGGTTTTCTGTGAAGGTGCACATGCAGGGTTGGCTACAACTCTTCAGCAATGTTACAAAGGAATAGGAGTGGACAGTGCTTTGCCCACTCATTTTGGCCCTGATGAGAGATTTGAATTCTCTCTCAAAAAGAAAGAGGCATAAAAACACTAAGGTAAAGAACATGGAGTGAGTGACGCTGAATGTGGTGGCACATGCCTGTAATGCTAGCACTCATGAGGCTGAGGCAGAAGTATAACAAGTTCAGGGTCAGCCTGGGCTACATAGCAAGAACCTGTCTTAATGGGAAAAAAAGGAATACAGAGTGAGTCAGGTAGGCCTGGTAGGAATACAGGTAGCAATCCAGTCACTTGCCACTTGCATGACCTCAGCAGACCCTCATATCCTACCAGTTTTCGTTTCTTACACTTTGTAAGTAAAAAACTAAGTACCTCTCTCATAGCATTGAAGAGATAGTACACACAAAGTTCTTAGCACAGTGCCTCATATGAGATAGGTATCCAGTTAATGCCAGCTGCTTTAGTGTGGAGGGCAGGTATAGAATCATCAATAAACACAAAAGGGTAACAGTTTTAAAAGAGAATATAAATACCAACATGACGTAGAAGAGAAATCCTTGTTTATTGAGTATGTGGTGTCTCTCAAGGGCTAGATCCTGTCCTAGGTGATAGATTAGAAGGGACTACCATCACCTGGCTTACAGCCAGTCACTATAAGTACTCCATCACGAGACTGAATCATGAAGAGCCAAAGGAGCACACAGCACAGGAAGAAGACTTCTGGCTGGATAAGCAAAGGATTCTTCATTCACTTATCTATTAAGATTTGTCTGAAGTGCACACTATATCACACTCAAAACAACCAGTAAAAGAAATGGACACGGTCCTATCCTCAACTGAGCATCCTATAGCCCAGTAGAACCAGCATATCTATTGAATACAGTTATCCCCCAGGGCCTGCAGGGGATTGATTCCTGGGCTTCTTGCAGGTATCACCATTTTCACAAATCCCTATAAGGGGCTACAAATCCCTTACAGATAATGGTGTAGTATTTGTATATAACGAGTGCATATTGCCCTGTATAATTTAACTCATCTCTAGAATATTTGTAAGACAAATACAATATAAATGTTAGGTAAATAGTTTTGTTGTTTTTAATGTATTTAGTACAGGGTCTATAGGGTCTCACTACACAGATCAGACTCATAGTGATTCTCCTGTTTGTAGCCTCCCAAGTGCTGGGATTATAGGTGTGTGCCACTATGCCCAGTCTTAGTCGATGTCTCAGAGTGCCCCAGGGATGGGGCCGGCACAGCAAGACGAGAAAAAAGCTGTACATATTCAGTACAGATGTGACTACATAAAGTTTTTAACATTAATTCCATGACCCCCAGCCCATGGACACAGGGAGGCAACTATACTACCTGTGAATCAAGTTGTGAGGTAGAAAAGCCCACCGTCCTCAAAGTGGACAAGTACTGTATGCTGACATGTACAATGTAATGGAGTGAAACAACATCTACGCCAAACCTGGCAGATGTGCAGATTAGACATGGTGATTAGTCAATGCTTCTCATGAGAAGATGAGAAACTAAGGCATGGAGGCTGAGAAATCCTAGTTGAACCTAACCAACACCTGGGTGATTGGAGGGAGACCAGAAGTAGTAGCCCAAAATCAGATTCCAAACAAATGTTTGGAACATCTCCTCAAACCATCACAGACCGCAGGAAACCCTTGAGATTCCTGGGGAAGAATGCCAGGTTCAGACTTGAGATTTAGGCACAGCCCTTCATGACAAAGACGAGGATGAGGAGGGGAAAACTGGCCATGGGGCCATTAGGAGATAAGTGCAACTGTCCCAGGAGACACAATGAAGGCCTTTAAGAGGAGACTGATGCTAAAGTGCAATGAGGAAACACAGGAGAGACACTGGAGTCAATGAGAAAGACCTGGCAGGTACCTGGATGCAGAAAAAAATGAAGAAGCACAGAGGCAATGATACATCACAGCCCCATACTTAAATCATTACAACTGTAATGCCACCAATGCAAAGAATGGAGAACAAGTAGGTTTTACCAATGCTGACTTTTTAAAAAGTAGTTTTGAAATAGCTTCAATGTATGTTAAATATTTTGAATGCTAGGCAATATAGTTAGGTAGAAACATCTAGCAGGCAGTTGGAGATTTGGGCCTGGCACTCAGAAAAGAGGTTTGGATTACAGGTGCACACTTGGGAGAGGTCCACAGACAGGCACCAGATAAAGCTGTAGAGAAAGAAAATTTACCACAGGAAAGTATAAAGAAGAAAAAAAAAAAAGTTGAGAGTTGCATCTTGGAATGCAGAGATCTGCTTGAAAGAACAGGGGGACAGAGAGCCCCTGAGTTACCTCCCTTCTTCACAGCCAATCTGGTAGTATCACTTTTATATATTTGAGGTATCCATGGTGGTGGATTCAAAACAGTATTAAAAATGGAATCTTACTTTTTAAGGGAAAGAGGAGAAAGGAAAAGTTTTCAGAATTATAGAAGGATTAGAGACGATAAGAGAAAATTTTAAGTAGGAGGTGGTCAATAATAGAGCCACGTATTGATACAGGAAGAGACTAACATAGGTGACCATGGTTCACCTTTGAAAGAGAACTGGACAGATGTCAATATATCAGGTCAGTCTACATGGGCAAGTGTGGGTGAGGGATAGGGACAGCAAGAGTATGCTACTTTTAATGAAGTTTGATGGTACTAGAAAGACAAGAGCTTAAAGGGGAAAGAATAAAAGAAAGGCTTCTTTAAAACACCACTATGTAATTAGCTAAGGAGCTAAAGGAAACGGGAGATGAAAATTTGGAGAGCTAGGGAAGGGGACAGGGTCCACTGGAACGAGGCCGCAAGGCAAAGGTGCGAGAGCCCTGGAGGAAGGATCGGTCTTGATACTGAAATTATTTTTTTTTCACAGAGAAGGAAACCAAGGCCCAAGGAGGCAAAGTAACTTGTCCAAGGTCTCATGGACTCAGGAGTATGTGTTTTCTTTATTTTCTGTTCCTAAAAATGAGAAGATACTGATTGGATGATGAAAATATGTAATGCAACCATTGTTAAATTTTTCTTGTTTTGAAATTCTGTACTATATATGCTCTTACCTGTTACTGTTTTCTTCTATTTTTGTTTCTTCTATTTTTTACTCTTAAAAAAATAAAATAAGAAAAAATAAAAATGTGAACAGATATAGTGCCCCCCCCCCCAAAAAAAGCAATATTTTCTATTAAGTAAGAATAGGAGACAAAGACAAAAGAAGTAGTTAGTAACAGATCACAAAGCCAGAGCCCAAGCATCCAGTCATGTACACTGTTCAGGTAAGCAAAGGAGGCCTGGAGAACATGTGGACAAGACCCAGAAGCCGGTGAGGCAGCTGCTTCGATCCGACAGGACATCTGCAATCATTTCAGAGATTCAGCTCTGTCCCTCCCAATTTCACCTTGAAGCTGGGATTTCTGCACCTGAGACTCATCCCCACTGTGGAGTCACGAGCAGCAGCCAGGAACCTCACATATATCCTCCTCTAGCGCCAGGCAGGAAAGTATCAGCAAAGACAGGAAAGGCACCAAGTGGTTTTCTGTTCTATTCCGCATCTGAGTGAAAAATGTGAAGAGCAAAGAGTGTCTCCTCCCTCCTCTGCCTGTCAGCACATTTCCAGAAAGCCTGGCCACATCACTGTGCTGCTGGCTGGGGAGCAGAGACCAACAGAGCACAGGATGGCGGCGCCCGCCTGGGTGGTCTGCTGGTATCCCTTTGATTAAACTCCCAGGCTGGAGAGCTGGAACTGTTCCTAACGATAGCTGGGTCCTGAAATCTCACACTTGCAGGCATAGAGTGGAGCGCAGTGGGCCCTGCTCCCCGACTCACTACCTCCCACTCCTCACCACAGGCTGGGCTAATTCACCACATTCTTCTACACTCACAGCAGAACCAAGAGGCCACACTCCCTTGAAGCACTGCGTGAGGTAGAGATAGCAAGACCTCACACCAGAGCCACACTCCTGGGACCCTGAGCCACCATGCAGTCCCTCATCCAGGTGCAGGCAGAAAATGGTGAAGCAGATATCTGGACTTGGTGGTACATGCCTGTAATCCCAGCAATTGGGCAGAAGAGGCAGAAGGACTGCCACAAGTTCAGGGCCAGCCTGGGATACACAGTGAGTTCAAGACCAGCCTGAACTACTTAAGACTCTGTTTCAGAAAACTAATGAAGGGTCAGGTACGGTGGCACAGGCCTGTGATCCCCTGAGGATCATTTGAGTTTGAGGTCAGTCTGGGTTGTATAGTGAAAACTTGTCTCAAAAAGATAAAACAAGGCTAGAGAGCTAGCTCAAGCACCTGCACAGGGACCCAGGTTCAATTCCCATTGCTGCATGCCGTATAGGCCCCAGAACCCCAGGCATACTGTGCTGGCCACTGAAACCAGGTGTGGTAGTGCACACCTGTATTCTCAAAGCTGGCGAGGCTGAGACAGGAGGATTACTACAAGTCTGAGCTGTGTAGTGAGACCTTGTACCAAATAAAAAATAGATACATAGATTTTTTTTTTTTTTTTTTTAAAGACAAAACAAACTAATAAAATAGAATTAGAAGCTGGGCACAGTGGCGCATGCCTATAATCCCAGCACTTGGGAGGCTGAGGCAGGAGATCAGTGTGAGTTTGAGACCAGCCTGTGCTACAAAGTGAGCTCAAAGCCAGCCTGAACTGTACAGCGAGATCCTGTCTCAAAAGGACAAAAAAATAAAAATAAAAAAAAAAAAAGGAAAAGAATTAGAAGGGCTGACCAGGTAGCACAGCAGGTTAAAACACCTGCTTGAGCAGACACAGGGACTGGGGTTCAATCCCACATGTGCTGTGCTGGCCCTGCGCCCAGGGCACACTGAGCCTGTGACTGAGACTGGGTATGGTGGAACGCGCCTATAATCCCAGCTTTTGGGAGGCCAAAAACAGGAGGATCACTATGAGTCTGATCTGTGTAGTGACACCCTGTAGACCCTGTACTAAATACAAAAAAAGAAAAAAAAATGAATTAGAAAGCAATAAAAAAGGGGAAAAGAAAAGAAAAAAAAAGTAATGTTTATTGAAAGTGTTAATGTTTAATTGTTTGATCAATCATATATACCTATATCTATTAATCTAAACTGATCTGAATGTGAAAATATGTAATGTAACCATTGTTAAATTTAAATTAAAAAAAACACAGAACATGTCTAGAAATAAAACTGAAATAACCCTAAATGTTTTTAAGTTCTAAATAAAGTGGAACAAATTAAAAATATACCATGAAAAAAAAAAAAAGAAAGCAATACAGTGACAAAATAAATAAATATATCCAGAATTAATTCTAGGGAAAGAAAGAGGGGATATTCAGGAATCCTATCAGCAAAATGGTAAGAAGGGGCAAACCTAAAAGAACTGAAAATGAGGAAAAAGTGAGAGATAGGAAATCCAAAGCACCACACGTGACTTCTGGATACAAAGCTGTTTCTTATGATAATTAAGTATAAAGTTTTACACAGAGAGAGGCCCAGGGCTCCACCATATTCTGTTGTGGCAGCCTTTCACTAGAAGGCCATTGAGTCTGTATTTATTACCTGCTTTGGCGAGGAAGAAACTAAGGCAGCACAGCTAAATAAAAAAGGCAACACTGAACATTAAACCATTACTACAAAAAACAATGAGAGCATTTTCCAAATTGCAAATTAAGGAACTATTTTCTCTAAAGGAAAGAAGTTGCATGACACACAATTGAATTGAGGTTTTCAATAATAAAGCACATATTATCCAATAACTTATTTTTCCAAATTGAATTGGAAATCATCTATTACTGAAAGCCTTTATGCCTGAAATAACAGTATTTTGCAAATATGTGGCATTTAGACTTTACAAAGAGGATCTGCATCTACCATGAGCCTGTTGGATTTACCCCATCAACAAATGAAGTCGCTGTGGCTGACAGAAGTTGAGTGACTTGCCCAAGATCAACAGCTAGTCTGCGGCAGGGCACCGATCTTTGGAAGGGTACTGCAAGCCCCTTCGCTCCCGCTCTGCCTATTACACACTAGCATCTCCCTTGCCACAGTGGTGAACAATAAGCATTCTCACTAAGGCTCTGAAGGTATTCTAGTGACAAGTGTCTGGCGGGCTCTCAATTCACTGGCACTGGAGTTTATAGAGAAGAGAATGAAGGAAGATGACTTTCCAGTGGGGATACCTGAGCCCTGGATTACTACAGGATCAGGAATTTACCATTCTGAAGGCTTCACAGTGTAGCAAAGGATAGCATTTAAAATATATGTACAGTACACACACACACACACACACACACACACACACACTATGATTACTACTACTGGCAATGTTTTTTGCTATGATCACCATCACGACACACACACATATACACTACACACCTACCCACACACATCCACAATCTCTTAATATTTTGGCACTTTCAGCTCTTCCAAACTGGAAACAACCCAGTTATAAAAGCGTAGCATATCACTGGCCTTTAGCCTTTCCCAAAGGCATTTTGTATTCTACAATTTCTTCTCCTTCTACCATGGTCCATCATTATCACCAAAATGAACTAGGCAGCTTACTCTCTTATAAGTTTCTTTGCTTCTGACTTCACATTAAGCCCCCTTATCTCCTTACTTGAAATGGTTAGGGATATGAAAAAGAAACTGCTGCCTCATGCATGGGATGAGGCAAAAGTGAAGCCGAGTGCGTGGCAGGCTTACCTGTAGTTCTGATCCCTAAGTTTCTCAAGAGACTGAGGATACCACCAGGGAGCAGTATGTTGCCTACTTTTAGCATGTACTCAAGATAATTTTCAGCTTCATTTTTATAGACTTGGTTAATATTACTTAGTTACCACCAATTAAAGAATCTGACACAAAAATAAAGCAAAATGTACAAAATGTAAATGTTTATATTCTTGGGAGGACTTGGATGTCATTTAGCATCAAGGAAGAAGCGGTGATGTGGCTTCTACTTGCAATTAAACATCATGAGGGTAATTAGGAATCAAAAAACAAAAGAGAAACCATAAAGTTGTTGCAAGCGTCACCTAATTTCATTGTGCTATAAACAGGTAAATGTGGGGGCCAGTGAAATAGTTCAGCAGTCTAAAGCACCTGCTTGGGCAAGCTTAGGCACATGCACAGGGACTGGGGTCCGATCCCCAGCCCAACATGCCGCGCCAGTCCCTCTAGCCAACCACAAAAAGGAAATAAATTGATAAATGCAAAAGTCATACACAAGAAACTTCATATATGTAGTCAGTATCCTGATAGCTATTTTTATTCGTTCAGCTTATTGGATGATCTTGACAACTTGATATCTTTCAGTTGCCCCACCTTTAAAGTGGGAACAATAATATTGGATAAAGTTATATTTCTTCATAAGTATCCAGAAAACATTTTGAGACATGAAATAAACTACAGTAAAGCAAGGGAAAACAAACAAAAAAAAGCAAAGGTAATGATAATGACAATGTTAATGTTACTGATAAAAAGATTCATAAAACCAGAACTTCCTGGAAATTTTTACAAAGAAAGAAGCTGCTTTTAAAGATCTTTTAAAGTTATATTTACAGTTGAATAGGTGTATTTATCCATGAAATAGGTACATACTAGCTAGTAGCAGACTTAATCTCACAATACCTACATGAGAAAGTCATTTTCTTTACAGCTGGGAAATACTTGGACTCTTTGCACACTCACACCAACCAATACTCATTCAAGAGGCACTGGCTTATAGGAAGTGCTAAGATCAGGGAACAAAAGAGTGCTCTTTAGTCCTATGCCTGAGTCTGGACACGTACCTGTTGGGTGAGGAGGTTGATGTGGCTAGCCGGGGAGTACTGCCTGGCAGCCTGTTTCTCGGCAAGCCGCTGGAGCTCAGCGGTGACCATGCTTTGGTTGTACCTCTTGCTGTATGCAGAACCATCTTCTCCCTCTTTCTGTGCTTTGGCTACTGCTGAATGATGCTTGTTTGGATGGCATGAACCTGCTGAGAAACAGATGTTTGTATTCACTTAGAATAAAAGCCCTGAAAAACTCGGCACAATAGAAAAATAGCAGGCCAAAGGACACTTGACTAAATCCTAGAGATCTGTAACAAGGAGCAGTAACCTCAAATAGTTGCAAAAATAAAAATAAAACCTTACATTTCCTAAAAATTCTTCCAAGAGTCAAATAGTAACAAGCATTCATTAATGTGTTCTTGCTTACTACAAAGCTTCACAAGAAATTTTTGGCTGGCCTTGGCAGGGCATGTCTGCAATTCTAATACTCTAGGAGGCTGAGGCAGCTAAGTTTCAGCTCAACCTTCCTCAAAATTTAAATAAAAGGAAGGGGGAGTTGTGGCTCAGTCGGCCCTAGGTTCAATCCCCAGTACTGCAAAAACAAAAACAAAATAACTGAACAATTTTCCAGATAAGTAGTGGAGAATAGACAATCTTAGAATTTACTAATGAGACTGAGGAAAAAAAAAGGCATGTTGGGATGGGCATATGGCACAGTGGTGCAGTATTCACTTCACCTTCACAAGATCCTAGGTTTGACTCCCCATCTCTGCCAGGAAAAAAACCCAAAAAACAAAAACCAAACCTTTGAGACTCTTAACACTTGTTTAGTTTTCTTATTATGTTATTAAACTTTTTAAAAGTCTGTGGAATCCACAGTCATGTCATCCACAATACTATTTAAAAAGCTCAAAAGGGAAAAGGGATGAAAGAACAACTGAGAGTACTTAGAAAAGTAGCAATGATTTAAATTCTCAAATAAGAGTCTTTTTTGATTTAAATTTTCTTCTCAATTTTTTATCATAGTTGTATTATTGAGCAGTAGAGTACTAGCAAAGAGAAATTATTTACTATAAAATCAAGGTTTGCACTTTTTGATTCTAAAAGTCCTACCTCATTGAAAAATAATTATTAAAACCGAGAAAAACAGAAACAGCAAAATGTATTGCTCTCCTTTTTTGTGTTACAAGGACTTGAACTCAGGACCTTGTGCTTACCAAGCAGGCACTGTGCTGCTACATCCCTGGCCCTATCCTTTTGTTAGTGCTGGTATAATCATAATCATTCTGCATATACAAGATGGCGATACTCCAAAATGTTCTGCATATTGACATTATTTGGTGCACACACCATATTTATAATAGGTGTATAAGTTACAAGCATGTTATGACAAACACTTGTGAACACAGGCGCGAGCTTACCATTAAGTGGCTCACGTGCACCTTCCCTTCCTTAATCTCCCCTTGTCATTCACTGTCTCTCATAAGTTTTGAAGTTTTATCAGATGTGGTTATGTGTGTTTGTGTGCATGTTCACATGAACAAAATACTATACAATACTGCTTTTGAGCTCTATAAAAATGGTATTCTACTGTAGCAGTTTCGTAAGACTTGCTTGTATGGTTAACCCTATACTGCCAAGATTCACGTGTGCCAAGTATAACTGAAATTCATGTACTTAATTTACTGTCTGATATACCATTTTGCAAGTCATTCATGACATTTTTTCTATTGCTCCATCAATGGGTATTTGATGGTTTTGAGCTTATTACTGTTATTAAAAATGCAGCATTCACACTGTGGCCTACACCTGCTGGTGCCTATGCAGAAGAGTTTCTCTTGTGCCTGTGCTTAGGGCATCTAAATTTTCAGTCTTACTCAATAATACCAAACAAGTATTAACTCCCACAGAGAAACAAAGGGTTCTTGCTGATCCATACACCCTTTAACACTTGGTATTGTCAAACACCCTAATTCTTCCTTCTCTAAGAAGCTGTCAAAGATTATTATTTTTATTTATAGTCACCCTATACATAATGATGTTGAGTATAAGTTATCCCTTTTCTAATATGCTTTATTATTCTTCTATTGTCTTTTTCCTACTGACTTTGAAGGGAGTTAAGTTTTATTCCATACCACAAAATATTAAGTCTTCTGTTATTCCAGAAATCATAATTTTTGTAACTGAAATTGATTGTATGGTATGACTAATTTTACTTTACTTCAGCACTATTTATTGAGAAATCTTTTTGTTTCCAATGCCCTACAATGCCAGTTGTAGCATATGTCAAAGTTCCATCTACCTGTGATTGTTCCTAATTTCATACTCTGTGCCACTGGTCTATATGTTTGTATTTTTTCCAATACTACACTATCCTAATTAGTTTTGTATTGAGGTGCTCCTCTGCTTGTTTTATTTCTTTGGCAAGTTTTCACTAATTTTGGTGCTTTGTTCATTATCATTTTAGAGTAGGCCTACTGAGTTCAACAATAAAGTTGAGATTTTGACTGAAAGTGTATTGAATCCAGGGATCAAAAGATGAGAACTGAAGCACTTAGGGACACTGAGTCTTCCTATATAAGTACATGCTATCTTTATCTATTTAAGTTTTCTTTGATCTTTCAGAAAAATTTAGCAAAAATTCCTTTTATAAGTTTCTTCTAAACCAGGCACAGTGATGCGTACCTGTAATCCAGCTGACACAGGAGAAGTATAAATTTGAGGCCAGCATATGCAGCTTAGCAAGATCCTGTCTAAAACACAAAAAGTGGGGGTATATGGCCTGGTATAGGGTATCTTTGGGTTTGATCTTCAGTACTGCCAAGTCTTTGCTAAATTTTTTCTGTAGGTAGAATATAGTTTTAGTGTAATACAACATAAACTTTTAAAAAGTTAAAATAATGCTTTACTATATTTAAAATTGTAGTTAGTAAATTAGAAGGCTTTTTATTTTTAGTACTATGAAAAGTATATTATCTACAAATACCAGGTTTTTTTGATCCTACAGTTGCAATTTATTTTTATTATGCTAGCTCTGACTTGTAAAGCAATGAACAGAAGCAACACCAATGAGTGCATCTTAACATGAAAAGGAACATTTCCAGCAATTCCCCTTTTTAGCTCTTCTAGGGTTTGGGTAGATACTCTCTCAGCTTTACAAAGTTTCTTTCTCTTAGAACACTGAGACTTAACATGAATGTAGAATTTTGTCAAATCTCTGCATCTACAGAAAACTACTTAAGATAAGTACTATCTTTTTAATTAGAATCTTCCTATTTGGAGGCAGGTGTGGTGGCACACACCTGTAACCCCAGCATTCAGGAGGCAGAGGTAGAAGACTGAATTTGAGGCCAGCCTGAACTACAGAGCTAAATCACCTCGAAGTTTTATATTTATGTTCAGAAATGAAAATGATCTGTAATCTCAAATTCTGCCCTTACTTGGATTAGCAAGATTAAACTAGCCACACAGAGTAGGCAAATATTTTTTCTATTCTCCATAAGTTTGTCTAATATTAGAATTATCTTTCTCTTAGAAGAGCAAATAATTTACTTATCAAGCTATCTAACCTCATGTTTTCCTGCAGAGGCTTTGTTGGTTTTCTGTTTGTTTGTTTTTGTCTTTTTGAGACAGAGTCTCTCTACGCAGTTCAGGTTGGTTTTGAGCTCACTTTTGTAGCCCAGGCTGATCTTGAACTCATAATGATCCTTCTGCCTCAGCCTTGAGAATGCTGGGATTATAGGTGTGTGCCACCACCTCTGGCCTGAGAGAAAAATTTTCAATTTTGTATCAATTGTTTGAATACTTAGAAGACTAGTCAGGCTTCCCCTTAAGTCAATTTTACATGTTATACAACTTTTATGTTTACTGAGGACTCTGTCAACTTTGTACAGGTTATCAATTTTACTAAGAGGTGTTGCAGCATTTTTTCTCACCTACGCTGTATTTTCTTTTTTTTTTTTGGTGGGACCAGGGTTCGAACTCACGACCTTGCACTTGCCCAGCAGGCACTTGTGCCTCGGAGCTATCTCCCCAGCCCCTGTATTTTCTTTTTAAAAATCATTTATTTATTAATTTGGTACAGGGTCTCACTATATGGTTCAGACTCATAGTGATCCTCTTATCTCTGCCTCCCCAGTGCTGAGATTATAGATGTGCAACACCACATCCAGTGTTGGTACCTGGTATGGTGTGCCCAGGGTCCTGAGGCTGACACAGCATGCCAGGGATTAAACCCAGGTCCTTATACTTGCCAGGCAGGCGTTTAGACCACTGAGCTATCTCCTCAGTCCTGTATTTAGTTTTTATGTCTGCTTTTCTATTCTTTATTTTACCCATGTCTTCTATCTTTTCTTGATTGGTTTCTCTAGAGGTGGTCTGCTTTAATATTCCCTATATTATTTTTAAATATTTTTTTTGTGTGTGTGTGTTTGTGTATTTGATACAGGGTCTCACTATGCAGATAGGACTTGTGGTGATCCTGTTTTCAGCCTCCCCAGCACTGGGATTATCATATGCCACCATACCTGGATTCTGTCATGGCTCAGCATGCCCCCAGGGGCAGGGATGGTACAGTATATGGGACCAAGTGAATTCTTTAAGTTTTGTTTTAAAAAAAAATTGTTTCTATCTTTATCCTTGTCCTTTAGATTTACAGTGTTGCTTTTATGACTGCGTGGCACATTGATGTTCACTTTTCTTCTTTGTGAATTTCCTTGTAAATACTGTTCATTGTTCACATATTCAGACATGTAACTTTTTCCATTATCATTGAGTTCTAATATCTATTTATGTGGAATCGAACTCAGCACCTTGCACTTGCCAGCAGGCACTGTGCCACTGAACCATATCCATGGCCCTAGATCTAGCTATATTTATGAGTTCTTTGAATCTTATTAATTTTTAGTACCTGGAGATTTGTTACATAGCTTTTCTGTTAGTGATTTTCAATTTAGCTGCAGTGTGCACAAGGAATGAGTCTATGTGATACCAACTCTGAAATTTATCCTGTGTACGGTATATGACATGACTGATTTTTATAAATATATCATGTGTGCTTGAGAAGGTATTCTAATAGCTCGGTGTTTGGTCCTACATATAATCAACAGATAAGCTTATTGCTCCATTCAAATCCTCTTTACTTTTTGTTTTTAAACATGTTTTCCATATTAATAATTAATAGACGTATATGAAATACCCCACTAAGACAAATTTATAGATTCTTTACCTAGTTATATCAATTTCTGTGTTATAGCTTAGTATTCCTTATCCAAAATGTTGGAGCTAGTAGGGTTTTAGATTTAAGATCATTTTCAGGTTATGAAACACCTGCAAACATAACCATGTACTGTAGTATAATGTAGTTCTGGTAACAACAGGCCACATAGATGACATTGGTCTCATAAGATAATGATGGAGCTGTAAAATTCCTCTTAGCAACATTGTAGCTACCATAAGATGAAGCTCATGTCTTCTATCTGCAGTCACATTGGTACAAATAGACCTGTGCTGTCAGCTGTATAAAGTTCAGTGGATAAACTTATGTGCTTCACATAATACTCAATTAATAAATGATTGATTGGTTTATGTTTACTACAGAATACTTTTTATTGTCATTTTAGAGTGTACTGATTCTACTTATTAAAAATAAGTTTCATGTGAAATAGTATGTCATGGTATAACATCAGCTGCCTCCTGCATGTTGCGTTCACCAGGCCTCTTGATAGCATCAAGAGCCATGTTAAGTGACTGATCTATATACTGAGGTATGTATAACTGCATTCAGTGATTTTCCAACAATGAAGATGCCTAATGGTGCATTTCTGAGATTGTTTCATCTTAGTTGTGATGCATGACTTTATGTAATAAGATACCATGGGGTTGGGACTCAAGACTCAAGTACAAAATTCAGTTATTTATAAATATCTAACATACATAGCCTGAATTTCATATATTTTTAATATGCTTACATTTGGCTGTGACCCTTCATGTAAGGTCAGATACATAATTTTCAAAGTGTGGCATCATGTTCTTGCTATTTCAGATTTTGGAACATTTCAGAATGGGGACACTTAACCGGTACTTATTTGGAAAGTACCTCAAAAACACTTTTAGGACCGTTTTATCTTTTTAGTGAACTAAAACTTTTGCCATTCTGCAGTTACTCTTTTTTATTTGTAAGAAAGTTATCCATCTTAATATCCATTTTAGCTATAATTGTATCATCTTTCTTCTGGCTGGGATTTACTTGATATTTCTTTTGTCCTTTTATTTTTAATATTCTTTGTCCTTTATCCTTAGGTGTACTTCTTGTTCTTCCTCCTTTTTCTTCTTCTTTTTTTTTTTTTTTTTGTGTGGACTGGGGTTCGAACTCACCAATTTGCACTTGCCAGGCAGGCATTTCTGCCATGGAGCTATCTCCCCGGCCCCTATTAGGTGTACTGCTAGTAAACAGCATGTAGTTGTCTTCTTTAAAAATTCGAACTGTCTCCTATCAGGGTAAGCTGATAAGATTTATGTTGATTCTCAGTAACAATGACCCCTAGAAACATATGCCAGAAACACACATGCATATATTCATATTAAACTACACTATTTACCACCTCTGAGTCAAGCTTCATATTACAATGCCCATTTCATTTAATATCAGCTACTGATTAATAAGATTAGCAAGTTACAAAACATGGCTTAGCTATAACTTACCTTAATGTGTTTATTCCTCAAACATTTAAAAATCTGACCAATGTTAAGATAATACCCAAACTGATCTATAGAGTCAATGCTATCCTCAAATTTCATTTGATTAATTTTGCAGAACTTGACAAACAAATCCTATAGCTCATATAAAAATGCAAGAAACCCAAGCTGCCTGAATAATTCTGAAAAAGAAGGATGAAGCTGGAAGAATCACCCATAAAAATTCCAAAACATTTTACATTACTGTAATGTAATGTGGTTCTGGCAAGACAATATGACACTGGCATAAGGACAGACATACAGATAAATGGGACTACAGGTAAGACTTCAGAAATAATTGGTTAACTGATTTTCAACAAGAGTGCCAAGACAGTTCAATGGGAAAACAATACCATTTACCACAAATGTGCTGGGGCAAATGAACAGTCACATGCAAAAGAATGTACTTGGAGTCTCCTACATCACAACATACATAAACCAAAATATATATGGTCAAAATGTAAGCACCTGATCTATAAAACTCTTATAAGAAACTTATAAGAGAAATCTTTGTGATCTTTAGGTAGGTAATACTTTTTAAGATATGATACCAAAACCACAAGAAAAAAATATCATTTAAAACTTCTATGATTTAAATAAGTGAAAAGACAACCAACAAATTGGGAGAAAACATTTTAAAGTCATACATTAGACAAGAGTCTTTTATAGAGAATATATATATAAAATCTATAGCTCAACAAAGACAAAAAAATCCCAATTAAAAATGGGCAAACAATTTGAACAGGCATTTCTCCAAGAACATGTGCAAATAGTCAAAAGCACACGAGCCAGGTGTGACGGCAATACGTCTGCAATCACAGGAATTGGGAGGCTGAAGGCAGGGGGCTTTCCACGAGTTCAAGGTCAGCTTGGGCTACATAGTGAATTCCAGCCCAGCCTGAAGTGCATATAGCAAGGGCCTGAATTAAAACACAAAGCAACAAACAAAAAGGAAAGCAAAAGCACATGAAAAGATGCTTAACATCAAGAACCATAAAGGAAATATAAATACACACAAAGACACTAACACATATTCTCTAAGACAGACGAAATAAAGTTACACATTAGCAAAAATGTGGAGACCCTGTAACCCTCTTGTATTGCTGGTGATAAAATAGTATATTATTTAGCCAAGAATTAAGTGTATCACATGCTACAATATAAATGAAGCTCAGAAACATCGTACGAAGTGAAAGAGGCAGGTTACAGAGACCACCTATAGCATGACTCCACGTCTATGAAATGTCCACAGCACATAAATCAGTAGAAACAGAAATTAGATCATTGGTGGTCAGGGCCTAGTAGGGGGAAGAAACAGACAGTGACTGCTAGTAGGTATGGGTTTCTCATAGGAATGAAGAAACTGCAGCATTGTTTGTATAACTCTGTACATATATTAAAACTCAAAATTGTACACTTTAAAGGGGTAAATTTGATTAACATGAATTATATCTCAATAAAACTGTTATTAAAAAGGAGGGGTGCTGGAGATGACAGCAATGGTAGAGCACTTGCCTAGCATGTGTAAGACCCTGGTTGGATCACTAACACTAAATCCAAAGCAAGCAAAACAAGCAAAGCAAAGCAAACAAATCAACAAACAAACAAACAAATGAGGGACTTTACTGATAATATGGATTTATTTCATATAAAATCAAGTACCCTGTTTTAAGATTTCTTTATTCAGGCCATTCTTGACATCACATGCACTGAAAAACAGAAAAGACCGATTCGTGTAATGTCAGAATATCTGTGCGAGTCAGAAAGAGTGCATATAACTTAAGAAGTCCAACTACAGGCATCTACTGAATAGAAGCCTTGCCTTAACTCTGCATCGATGCCTCAATGGATGAGTGCTACTGGACAAAACGCAAGACTCTCCTTCAGTTGCCGCAGAACAATGCAGCATGTCCCTTTATCCTCCAAAAGAAAAGGCAAAAAGAAGGGGGGAATTTTTGTTCACTGAGGCTTGACAGGAGCCAGCATGGTGGGCTGCCTTGCACCTTCTCACTCACCTGCCTTGGCTGAAGAGGGACGAGACAGTTTCTGGCTATAGATGTGTGCAGCGCTTTGGAAAGAGGAGAAGGGGCCAATGGTGTAACTGCCTGATCGACAGCGTGGCAGGCCAGCGGGGCCTGGTACAGTCTGTGTCCCAGGATGCATGGAAGGAGCAGCATGATCAGGGACAGGGCTCAGTAAAACTGCTGGCTGGTGAGGCATGCTGGGAACAGTTGGAGGAATCTGAGACAAGGAAGAATGGTGGCCAAGCCCTGACGGGAGGGTAGAAGTCGTAACAGATGACAAATGGGTGTTGGGAATTTTCTGCAGAAGAGGAGCAGCAGGAGCAGAGAAAGAAGCAGAGGAACAATTGGTATAGACTAATTTAGCCTCTTTTTCTGCTGAGGTGGTAAGTCCTATTAAAACAAGAACAAAACAAAGTAAAAACATAACTTTAGGAAATATGGACATACAATCTCTAAAGCATAAACATTTTTAAAAACATCAAAATAACCTTATATGACACAGCAACCATGAAAACTACAAACTTTAATAATTACTCACCATGAACCTAATTAATTGTTCCTACTGGAGACAACCTACCCACAGAAGTTTATTTTTAGTTTTTTAAGAGATGGAGTTAGGGCAGCCTCCACAAAGCCACACAAACATGTTTTACTGATCTCATAGGACAACAGGACCTGTTCCTGTGAGCAACAGCTAATCTGTCACTTGGCTTTTCACCCAAGAAAAAGAGTAATTTCTCAAGAGACTGGAAGAATGCTTTGGAAGGTAATAAGGTAATAAGCAGTTAAGAGGAAGTTCTCAGGGAAAAGAAAGCACAAAGAAAAGGAAGCTCTTTAGGGAAATGTTCCATGCTCTACAAACATTACTATCAGATGGCTAGTGTTTTCTTTTACGATTTATTAGAGAGCAGCAAATCTAAGTCAACCTAAGTTTGAAATCACTCACGAGATGATTTATCAGAGTGAATTTCTGTTGCCTGCTGCAGTTTGGGTTGCTTTACTCTTACTTCTTGCATCATCTGAGGGTGATCTGAAATAAGAAAGAAGAAACAATGAATGTGGGTTCTTTTCTAATCAAAATTATAATTTTGGGCTTCCAAAAATAAAACAGACACTGATGAGTGCTGGCAAGCACCACACACCTCATCGCTTTTCCCATAATGGCGATGCTAGTCTGCTCAGTGCGCAATCAAGTGAAAGGGCAGGAAAACAAAACACAGGCGGATAGGACATATGATTCACCTTGGGCACCATGGTGCACACTCAAAACCTCGGCACTCCGGGAGGCTGAAGCAGGAGTGTCACAAGTTTGAGCCTACTCTGAGAAACTTAGCAACTAAGATGCTGCCTCAGACAAAAATAAAAAGGCTGGGGATGTAGCTTCAAGTGAAGGCTCTAGGCTCAATCCCCAACACTGCAGAAAAGATCAAGTTGTGAAACATATTTGTGCAAATTCCTTGTAATGAATGAATTTACTATGCATCATAAAAATATGTTAATAAAAAAAGAGACAAGTGGCTGGGCAGACAGCTCCGCAGTTTAAGTGCCTGCCTGCTGGGTGTGGTGGTGCACACCTATAATCCCAGCACTGGGGAGGTTGAGATAAGGTATTACTACGAGTCCAAGCTGCATAGCAAGACCCTGTACCAACTAAATACATAAGATTAAAAAAAAAAAAAAAAAAAAAGATAAAAAAAGAAAATTGATTCTCAGCTATTCCCAGCCCTCATGCCACGCAACTGAGCTAGAGAAGGCTACTTAAACTGAGGGCAGCCATTCACGGACTACCACCAAGCTAGGACATGTCTTTAGAAGGTATAAAGGCAGCCAGATGCTTGTGCCAGGAGTTTAGACTGACAGATGTAGGAGGTCCTGCCTGCTGATGGTGCCCACACCAAGAAGTCATAACGTGTACTCAGCATGCAGACATGAGAAGTAAAGCCCTGAGTCATGGGCATTATACCTGAGTAGTGCAGTGGCTCTGTATCTTGGAGTACATACCTCATTTGTACTTGAGATAGTAGTCAACACCAAATCACTCTGATACGGTCCCACTCTAATAAACTAACTTTTTTTCTACTATGGACTTTTCAAACAGAGCAGCCAAAAGTAATCATAAACTTAGGGAAATACTCCTTTTGTGTGTTGGCTTTTTTGTCCTAGCAATGAGAAAAGTAACTAAGACACTTATCTAACTCGATTCCTTGGACAATAAACTTTATAAAGTCAAGGACTATGATGTCCTGGTCACTCTACCACTAGCAATTAACAAGATGCCTAACAAATAATAGATACTTGGTAAAAATGTATAGCTGGAATGATTGACTAGCATAATAAGGAAAGCTCAAAGAATAGTGGTGGGTTTAAAAAGACTTCCAGTAACACAGTAATTCAATTATACACTGAATTAAACAGGCTTTGTATCGATTAGCCTATGAACCAACTCAGTTTCTGAAATAGTGGGCAGAGGACATAGCTCAATGGTAGAATGCTTGTCTAGCATGTGTGAGGCCTGTGGTTCAATTGCCAGCACTGAAAAGTAAAACAAGCCAAAATACAAATAAAAAAATTAACACTGTTTCTTTGGGAAAATTCATTCCATATTTCAAATGACCATTCCCCTGCCTATTTCCATATTAGATTACAATATCCTAGATATTTGTATACACACTATGATAGTGTTTGTGGAAGAGAAGTTTCTATCTTTGAATTTGATATTTAAAACAGACAAAATTAGTGTGTTGTTATCACCCATACCTTGCTTTTTTTTTTTTTTTAAGAATGAATCCTGCATTCAAGATACAGGGCTTTATTTATAGTAAAATTAACAACATGTCACCATCCTTTTCTGAGCCCATGATGACTTGAAAGTTGACAGGTGGTTCACATTTAATTCCACAATCTCTGACCATGCTGTTCCCTAGTATGAAAACTTCATAAATATGTGGGAACATTCTGGTATCCTAGTGCCTGAAGAAAGCCATGGAATTTGGGGCTTGGTGTATTAGACATCTTACCAGGTACAGAACAGTTCCACCTAACAACCCTTCCACTCACAGTGTTAAAGGTCTTGAAAGGTCATGCTTGACAAGGGTGAGAAATAGTCACCAGAAGAGGCACACAAGTAGAAATTACAAGCACAAATTTTGAATCTGGTAGACCAGGGATGAAGGTTGTATCCTTGTGCATCAGTGACCTTGTGCAGGCTACTGGGTTCTTTTGGATCATTTTCTCAAAGTTTCAAAATATTGTCTACTATTTTTTAGAAGCATAAAATAAGATTGTGTCCAGTAGATAGTGAAATAAATGTTCACTAATTAGTAGCTATTATAGCTTTTTCTGAATAGCTCTCTGTTAACTGTCTTGCAAGAAAAGATCAGGCCCCTTCTCTTCTGCTTTTAGGACAAAAAGAATCATCCTCATTTTCCTGCCCAGCCTCACTCTGTTTTTTTTTTTTGTTTGTTTGTTTGTTTGCGGAACCAGGGATTGAACTCAGGTCCTTGAGTTTGCCAGGCAAGACCTTACTCTACTGAGCTATCTCCCCAGCCCCCAGCCTCACTTTGGAGACTACTCAGTCACCATGTTATTCTTGTTTTGCCTTGTTTTGAGACAGGTTTTCACTATGTAGTGCAGACTGGCCTCAAACTAAAAGCAATCCTCCTGCCTCAGCCTCCTGAGGGCTGGAATTATAGGTGTGCATCACCATGCCCAGCTCAGCACATTATTCCGTTCTTTTCTGGAGTTCTTATATTTTACTAATTGACCAGCATACTTACCACCCTTTGCCCCATTATCAGAAAAGGTATTGCTGTGCTTGGGACTTTTAGAGTGAGTCCCCAAGAAGACACTTGCAGATTTGTTTTTTTGAGTATAAAAAGTCAATACTTCCTCCAGTTCAGCTTCACTGAAATGAAAAGAAAACTATGGTCAGCATGGGAAGCTGTTCTGGAAAATCTTCCACTAGGTTTTATTATAGAAACACAGTAAGTGGGAAAATGAAAAACAGAGGCACTCTTCATTAACAGACTGAAAAACAGAAATGAAAGCAGGCTAGAAAGGGTAAAGCAAGATAAGGTTGTATTAATCTCATGGGGAACTCTCTAGGTTTGGCTGCGCAGTATGAGAGTCATCGGTCATATGAGACTATTCAGATTTAAACAGTATCATTAAATAAATGGAAGATTATTTTCTTGAGTTAAAGTAGACACATTTCAAGCACTCAGAAGTCACCTGCAGAAAGTTTGAAATAGCCACATTTTTGGTTGAACCACCAGGCTATCAACTGTAGCCAAACCTGATAGTGACCAGTTTCTGTAGGATACCCAGTTAAAAATGCTATACTTACTACAAAAAGTATGTGAAAAAGACCATGCATAGCCCATAGTGTTTGAATTATTTATCTGCTCCCTTCCAGTTTTCTTACCTACCCTAGTTCTAGACAACTGAAGTACTAAAGAACTCACTTGTCATTTTCATCGTCTATGTCAGAAATGAGACCAATGTGACTATAGAAGAGTTTGTGACTCATTTAGGAAATGAGGAGACAGTCTCTGAGGCCACTTTGTATTACTGAAACTATGTGCTATTTATGAACATTTACAAAATGAAAAATATATCAAGTACATAAGAGTCCAAGAAACCCCTCCAGGACACACATCACGCATGGATTCTGTTACATCTGCTTTTTTACGGCCTTTTTTTCTTTTCTTCTCCTTGAAGCTTGGCCATGTTCCAAATAGGTGATCGTCAGATAAGGACAGCATGCCAGCATGATCACCAAGAGCCTACACGCATCCTCAGAACACTCACTAATGAGAACCTATGGAATCACAGCTAGGAGTGTCAGACTGAACTCCAAAGTTTCCAAGGCAGCTAAGTGACACAAGGTAAGAATTCCAAGTAACCATCACAGATCTAATGCCGAAGCTGAAAAAGAGGCAGCTGCCTCTGCCTGGCACTGTGTTTTATTTGGCTCTTCTCAGAACACTGAAAGGCAAAGGATATAGTTGGTTAAAATACAGGCTGCTCTATGGGGGCCTGGCGGGATGGCTCAGTGGTCTAAAGCCCCTGCTTGGGAAAGCTTGGGCAGCTTCAGGGACCTTAGTTCGATCCCCGGCACCACATGCTGCGCCAGCCCTGACCCCGGGGTGGGCTGAGCCAGCCATAAAAATGAGTGAATAAACAAAGGTTCTGAAACAAGAAAATAAATAAATAAATAAAATTAAAAAAAAAAAATACAGGCTGCTCTATACCTCTGTGTTATCCTCTGCCCATTTTGTCATGCACAGCTTCCTACCCAGGCATGTGAATTTGCCAGCGCTGAGGAAGGTATTCCTGTCCTTGCTGTTACTTAATCCAAGAATTTATACTAGGAAATATTTCACAGCAATCAATACTATATTCACAGCCAGGCGTGGTGACACACACCTGTAATCCCAGCACTCGGGAGGCTGAGGCAGGAGGATCGGTGAGAGTTCGAGACCAGCCTGGGCTACAAAACTGAGCTCAAGGCCAGCCTGAACTATACAGTGAGACCCTGTCTCAAAAAGACAAAAAAAAAAAAAAAAAAATACTACATTCATAATCAACAGCTAATACAATCCAATGAGTTTTATCTCTTAATCTTCATGAGTCAATAGTTTATACAGCATACAGGATTAATTTTTAGTATCCAGCTAAGCTTGCTAGATAGATAAACATCACTTTTCAAAAGTTTTTTTTAAATAGTTTTTTGACAATCTGTAGGAAGAACCAGAAATTACAGGTATTTTCTGGATATAATCTATTTTTGTTTTCTTTTACTAATTTCATAATGCTGATGTGAGAAATTATTTCTTGCTTTGTCTCCATACATGCTTTATCAAGACTCAGGAATGTTGACAAATAGCACTATACAATTATGGAAATTGGGTAAAATGATATACTTACTTCTTGTATATTCAAAAACATGGTACTGAGGCTATAGCAAAGTCTGGACAGGTATTAAAAATTATATCATACTAAGCAATAAACTCCCACCTTTTTTAACTTCACAAATAACAGAAAATCAATTTGTCCCTACTGGGAATTTGATTTAACTAATGGGTTTTACAGTTCATTTATCCATTTTTAAAAGAAGTTTTATACAGTCCTCTAATTTAAAAAGGTCCTCTGGTATAAAGTCTTACAAAATTTTAAATTAAGTGGTTTTGAAGCTGGGAGTGGTGGTGCATGCCTGTAATCCCAGCACTTGGGAGGCTGAGGCAGGAGGATCGGTGTGAGTTCGAGACTAACCTGGGCTCCAAAAGTGAGCTCAAGGCCAGCCTGAACTGCATAGTGAGACCCTGCCTCAAAAAAGACAAAAAAAAAAAAAAGTGGTTTTGATCTCTTTTCCTTGGAGAATACAATGTTAATGGACAAAATGACTGAGCCATCTGTATCAAGATAGGGACCTGAATGCTGAGATTGCTAATTCTTAAACATTAACCCTAAGTATGAAGAACTTGTTCTATTTTATATAAATGAGGTGTAATCCTCACAGTTGACAGACTGCCAATCCCTCAACCCTCTCAATGTAGGCAAAATTTGGTCATCTCCATAGGATCAGTAAGTCAGAAATAAATTTAGATCTAGTAAATACTAAGAAGCTTCTAACTTTAAATTTCCAGGCTCTTCAGTCCTTTGAGTGGGTAGCCTTTGAAGACTGTCTAGAGCTACAGCCCTGACACCCAGCAGCAGTGTTTTGACAACTGAAGACATGACAACAGCAACATGAATGGCTGAGATAGGGAAAGGCCAAGCCTTTGAAACTCTTCTTTTTGAGAGTGATTTCATTCATAGCCATGTGTTGAAAACAAGGGGAAGCTGGGCATTCAGTGAGCAGCATGGAAGATAAGAGTCAGATGTTTTCTATTGATCAACAGTGTCTTGTGTACCTTGCTTGTCTGATGAACTTCTGAAAGTTTTCTGCATTCACCCCATCTTCTTCTTCTTCTTCAAGTTTCTTCTTGGATCTCTTTTCAGCCATTTGTTCTGTTTCCTAACCAAAACCCAACCCCAGAGAAAAACAAGATGAAACTGACTCCTGATAAATGCACACTTCGTAATTTGTTTTTACTACTCTAGCACTAAGTGGTCCCTGTTGTGAAGTCATTTAATTTATCCATGTACTTTCACTATCTGTAAGCTTCATATTACTAATCATAATTCTGTAATGTTTTGAAATTCCCAAGTAACAGTTGCAGATTAAATGGAAATTTTTATCATGCTTTACTTTCCACTTACACAGCTTTATACAGTGAGCAACTTAGTAACTATGATCATGTAAGTGTCACACAGTATTCTATTGCATTCAGAAGAAGAAAAAAATAGGTCTTGAAAGATTCTTTCTTACCAGCTTCCAAACAGAATAAATTCTTACTTATGTAAGACAAAACAGAATTCTCAACAGATCTGGAGTAAATCATGGGTATGGGCTTAATGTGTTGGCATTCTACTAACCACTCCATGCAACTTGGGCAAGCCATTTAAATTTCCAGGCCTCAGCTTTTTCTACTGCAAACTAAGCATACTTTTCACCTCCCAAAATAATATTTTCAGTGTACTCTGAGACTCTTGGATTCAAGATACTTTGCAAAAATTCTAATAAATAGTGTATTTCCTGGCCTTGATTGTAAAATGATGCCTCTGTACAAAATGTTTCAGAAAAGTCTAAGTCACTGAAAAAAGATTATGTCACCACAGTAAATTCACAGTTCAAATTTGTTCTCAAATCTCATCACTATCTACAGATATAACAACAGAGATACAGGTAGGCCAGGAGCTCAAAAGGAACACTATGTCTTTTGATAAGAGTTAACTATGAGCCAGAGGGAAGCTGAGGTAGGAGAGCTATGAGTTTAAGGCCACCCTTGGCTACATAGTAAGTTCAAGGCCAGCCTGTACTACAGAGTAGGACCTTGTGTCAAAAAAAAAAGGTAACTATTGCAACTGGACCTGCAGAAGTAATGAGTAGTTTTAGAATTCAGTGGGCTGGGGTATGAGCTCCCATTCTCTCTACCAACATGCACCAGAGATGATGCTGCTAAAAAAAGAAAGCTAGACAGAGGTATCTACCCTATTTCCAACAGTGTGGTGCAATTCAACATATGAGACTACAGAAAATGACTTACTTTGTTGTACACAATGATAAAGTCACCTAGTTGGTGGGCGAGGATTCTTCTACGATCTAGAAGTTCTAATCGTCGACTGGGTAGCACCATTCTCAGTGAATGCTGGAGGTTATTTGATGCTCTCTTAAGGAAACGAACTACCAGCTCCTATAATTTAAAGAGTGATAAAGGAAAGAAAACACGGATTGTGTTTAGCATCAGAAAACAAACTATTATGGGATTAAACAGATGTGGGAGAGGTGTATTACTCATTTTGACAAAACCCAGAGCAAACATATTAGGTATAAGAATACAGAATGATGAAACAAAAGACTTATTCTCAAAAGCTGACAATTAGAAAATTAAAAGATGGCAATCGAAAATTAAAATCAAATATGTAAGCTCAAAAGGAATACTATGTCCTTTGATAATAGTTAACTATGAGCCAGAGGAAGCAACTATAATATGGTCATACTTATAAAACTACCTTGCTCCATATGCAAATGGTACTATCACCATTCAAAGAGCAGGTATGGCTTCTAAAAAGAGAATCATTTACAGTGATTTGGGGAATGGAGCATTTATTTATTTATTTATTTTTATTTTTTGGGGGGGAATGGAGCATTTAAAAGCAGCTAGAAACTAAAAGTCTCAGAGTCAAAGAAATCATCAAAGAAGGTAGAAAAGAACCCAAGAGTATTCATATGCACAGATATTCTGTACCACTGCCTCTGACCCTGCCTTGGTCACCTGCAGCTCTGATCACCTGCTAATGTGCGAAGTGAGACAGAGTGCCTGTGCCAGGAGGCCACAGTTCTGACCATACCTTATAAATAGTAGAGAGAAGAATCAGGAAAAACCAGGGCAGAAATACTAGGAATATAAACATATCCTCTGGAGAAAACAATACCATGGAAACCAAGGAGGAAAGGATTCCACTCATGCAAATGCTTCCAACAAACTGGAGGTGGAAAGTACCCCAACAAAGACTAGGCCTTGGGAATGGCCATTCAGGGGATGATCGCAAAAGGACATTCACAGTAAGGAGAGTAGAAGGAAAACACACTGAAATTCATGAGCAACAAAGAATACACATAAACAGCAGAAACTACTGATAGAAAAGTTGGAGGACAAGGGCAAATGTAATGGCGCTTGTCTATAATCTCAGCATTCTAGAAAACTCAGGCAAGAGGACTGAAAGTTTGAGCCCAGCCTGGGCAACTTAACAATTTAGCAAGGCCCTATATCAATAGTAAAATAACTTTTTTTAAAGACTCAGGGATATAGCTCAGTGAAAAGTGTTCAATCTTTACTACAGTGAAAAATCAATCAACCAATGAGAGAAAGACAAAGGGAGGAGGGAGAGAGAGAGGGAAGGAAGAGAGAGAGAGAGAGAGAGATAGAGAGAGAGAGAGAGAGAATACTTGATAATTATGGAAAAGGCCTGTTTTAGTATATTTCAAAAGTCATGGCCTTTCCCCTTCCCAAAGGATAAAGATACTTTTAACAGGCACAGGCAAGGAAGGCAGCATTTAATGGAAAGCCATTAAGGAAGAGAATGAATACATCTTATTTGTATGAAAAAAAAAAAACAATTTTGACATCTGGACACCATCAAGTTATTCATAAGCATCGCAAATGCTTCAGAAATTTTGTAGGACTAAGAGCCTTAAAAAGGTGGGCCAAGGATATAGCTCAGCAGAAGTACCTGCCTGGCAAGTGCAAGGTCCCAAGTTTGATTCCCAGCACTACAAAAAAGTTAAATAAAATAAAAAGATTGTTGTTCCATAAACAAAATACAAGTACGTTCAAGTGATAGATCTGGGGATCTTCTGTTGATGTTTTGAGATAAAGAACCTCTAATCTCAACCTGGACCAGGAAGAGCATTCTACATCCATCTTCCCCATAAGCAAGCCTACTGGGTCAAGGTTTGTTTTATAGCTTCATGTTAAAGAAGGAAGTCAAAGAACCGGTATTAAAATTCTGCAGTGGTGATCCCACATCTTATTTATGTATTTATTTTTCTGTATTTAGGGCAGAGTCTACAGAATCTACAGGGTCTCACTACATAGATGGACTCATGGCAATGCTCCCATTTGCAGCATCCCAAACTCTGGGATTACAGATGCATGCCACCACGACCAGTCTCAATCTCTGTGTGTCTGTGTGCCCTGGGCCAGCATGGCACACCGGGGATTGAATCCTAGCCTCTGTACTCTGCCTAGCTGCTTTATTCTGCTGAGCTATCAGGCTGGCCCAATCCCATATATTCTCTCTCTCTCACACACACATTCTTATAAAGAGTGCTATAGGAATCCTGTATAAATTCTAAGCTAGCTTTTTAAATTTTTTTTATTTTTTAGGGAAGAGTCTACAGGGTGTTCAGTATCTCACTATGGAGAGTAGACTTGTAGTGATCCACCTGTTTACACCCTCCCAAGAACTGGAATTAATCAGTCTCAATTGCCATCTCAGCACATGCCAGGGGCAGAGCTGGCATGGCAGACCCAGAGATTGAACCCCTGGGCCCCGTGCCTGTTTGCAGGCACTTTAATCTTCTGAGCTATTTGGCTGGCCCTGTAAGGTAGCATTTTGCAGTCATTATTCTTTTTCTTTTTCCTTCCTTTTTGATTTTTTTTTTTTTTTTTTTTTTTGTGCCAGGAATCAGACTCAGGACCTTTTGCTTTACAGGCAAGCACTGTATCACTGAGCTATACCACTGGCCCCTGCCATGGTTAGTATCTTTTATTGTTTTTTTCCTTCTTGAACTTGATTTTGTTTCCCTGTCCTTTGGAGCCAGTGTGCTCCAGCATAAAGGGAACAGCCTCATAAGCAGAACATTGGATTTCCTTATTTTTACTCTGCTATCTTTACTGTCATGGTTTAAATAGCTATATTAAAACATAATATTTTCACATTGAAGCAGACAAGCTGATTCTCAAGAAGGCAGATTCAATTTCCCACTTGAAAAGAGCAAAATCAACATTTTCCAGTGATGGCTGATTATTCACAATACACAAAATTTTATCTCTGAATTGTATTGCCCATTTTAAAGTTACAAGTTGTTTTCAGGGATAACCAACATGTTATCCCTGATGGAGCCTTGCCTTTTACATGTTGGGCATAAAAAGTGAGTAGGGCTACCACGGAGTGGCATAGGGTGCAGCTTTCTCAGACTTCGAGGTCTCACTCATTTGAGTGGAAGATCCTTGCTGTTAAAGAAACTATATTTGGACTTTAACTTCTTTAAGGTCAGACCCTGCTGAAGAGCTTGATGATCTCTGTCACTGTGATCCAAAATAGAAAAGCCTACCTACAAATAATTGATGTATGGTCAAAATGATCATACAAATTTGATTCCAGTAATATAAGAATTTTATGAAGTTATAGTAAAGAAAATGACTGTTAAATTGGAGGACTGCAAAATATAATGCTTGTTATATTGTGAAAGGTCCAATGACACACTGTTGACTTTCAAACAGCTAACATGACTTGTTAGGAGAGAAAATAAACACCCATGCCATGCAGAAACAAAGGAAGAACGAGTCAGGTCCCATTGCAACATCTGGGCTCAAGTTCCAGCTTACAACCTGTGGAAAACCTGAGTTAGCTTCTCTCCATCTCTGTTTCATCTTTGAAACAGGGATGATGATTCCCATCTTAGAGAGTTAATAAAATACTAGGTGGCTTAATAAAGGGCTACAAATTGTCACTCTTCAGAAAGTATTGCACAGGGTTCAGCATCCACTGAGTAATCACTTGCCATTTCAGGGTGAAATAAATTGAAACCCTCTCTTCACACCAAAGATTTCTTTTGTATCACATTAAAGTAACAGAAACCTAGAAACTTAATTATGTAGTAATTTTTTTTTTTTTTTTACCAGAAATAGACTACTTTTTTTCTGTACCAGGGATCGAACTCAGGACCTTGTGCTTGCCAGACAAACACTTATACCACTGAGCTATTTACCTGGCCCTATACTGCTTTTTAATAGAAAACAGGAAAGAGAGAAAAAGGAAAAGTGAAAGGCCTCACCATCTGTTCATTTTCTTTGGCAGCCCAACTGGCACTGAACGTCCGATCTTCACTGTCTTTCATCAGGCGAGTTTGCACATGCTGGAGGTAGGCAGAGAATGCTATTCGGGCCTGCACTTTGCTATAGAAATTCGAAACACAGGGTTATGAGGCAGCATGGTGAGCTTACCAAAAGTGTACCTGCCTTTCTCAAAGTGGCCTTTCATGGTTCTTCTACAGGATGGCTAAAAATATGCAGCCTATCATATATTCACTAAGTAAAGAACCATTCCAAGTAGCACAGGAAGTTAAAAATTCTTTTTTCTTATTGAAAGAAAAGTGTAAAGTCTCATTTATTTTCTTATTAGCATAGAAAAAAAGTAAGAGTAGAAATTCATCATGTTCTCTATTCATCACGTTCTCCTTTCGAACTTTCTATGGGGGAATGGACAGCAAGGCTGAGTGAGTCTTCATAAGAACCTTTGTAGTAATGAGGCAGTTTTTGGATTTAAGGCCTTGAAGGACATCCTTCTCAGATAGCACAAAAGTACTGGTTTTGCCATGGCAACTAATATTTCTAGTGTGCAAAAGCCTCCAGAGCAAGAAATAGATAAATCCTACAAAGGACCTTTTGAGACCAAAACTTAAGGTCATGCTTTTCTCAACTCTAAGGAGGGAGTGGCAGGGGCCCAGAACAAATGAGTGAGATCCAGCAGAGTTTGGCAGAGACAACCAGACTGGCTGGGACGAGCCCAGATGTTGAATGGGAAAAAGAAATCTCTAGGCCTGGTGGGAAGCACTGCAGCAATACCACTGAAGAATGCAGCTATCTCCTGCCTGATGCTAGTTTGCAAGTAGGGAAATCTGAACAACCTATAGTTTGAATGTTAGAGGTACCAGAGAGAGGTTGATGATTTTCATGTTAGCTGCTAATTGTGGCAGATCTGTTTTCTCTCAGGCAAGGTTTTGGTTACTTCAGCTGATTGGCCTTTTGACACTGTAGCCAAAATTACATCAGCGAAGATTAGGGCCCAACACAAACTTTGTTTACAATCTTCACACATGCAATCATTGAATACTTTCTACTTACTGTTCCCCCAAGGTTTGGACAAAGGATTTATCCAGGGAAAACTGGAAATCCTGAGAGAGTTCAGGTCTAGATTCTCTGTGTGTTGCAGGAGTGGAGGGTTGGGGAGTCAGGCTAGGAAAGCCACTTGCTCTTGAGTTTCATGCATAACAGCTTTGGAACATGAACTATAAATAAGGCCAGATCTCTGTTACTAACAGGGATAGTTTATGGGGTGGTCAGAATATGAATTTATATTTCCAAATGTTAACAAAGATGATTATATTCTTGTTCACCTAGGGAGTGCACATTACTTTCGCCTCCACTGTTTACATAAGCTTTAGGGCTACAACAATTGACTTTATAGTCAAATAAAAATCTTTCACTTTGGTCAACAAATTCACATGCACTTTAACAAGCAGGAAATAACATGCTTTAGACAGTTCCAATGCAGCAGAATATCCAAATGCATGAATTGGTCCCCTCACACTAAAATAGGGCAAGCTTTTGGATATAAGAATTATTGCTCTTGAGCTGAGATTACCAATCACTGTTTTGCGGCAAATCAATGTAAAGGTACTGAGTTTTTCATTTTTATAAACCTTACTGAAGAGACACATACCCAAGGTGTTTGTTAGCTAGACATCTGCAGTAAATAATTCTCCCCCCTAAATATGAAAAGAAAACTAGAATGATTTCAGGTATATACAACCTGCTGTGGGCTGCCTCTCCCACCCCACCCCTGCTTTGATAGGGTCTTGCAATATATCACAGATTGGTACTGAACTCGCCATCCTTCTGCCTCAGCCTCCTGAGTGCTAGAATTACAGGCCACCACATGCAGTATTTCTTTTATTTAAAAAAAATTTAATGAAAAATGAAGTTTTGTTAAATATGTTACCAATATTATGTATTTTCTATGTGGCCCAAGAAAATCTTTCCAATCAGCAAGACTTAGTAAACCAAAATTTTACAAACAATGACATCAAATTGAACTTATCTGTTAGAACCAACAGGCTGCATACATCTGCATATGACACACACAAGGAGGCTCTGCTCGCAGTCTCACACCCTTGCCTTCTCTCTCCCCAGGGCACTTATGGCCACTAGAATTCCCAACACCAAGGGGTAGCTTCAGAAAACATAGTCTGAAACCCACTGATTTACACTAATATACCCTGAAATGACAACAGTTTACTCATTGCAAGTGAGAACCTTAAAATTTATGAAAAATAATTCATTTCCATCACAGCTAACAAGAATGTTATTGCTGGAAAGGACCTCAGAATATAGTCTGATGTTTTTCAGATATTCTGTTTTCAATTTGCTGGACTCCATGAAATAGTTTGAAAAATCCTATCCAGACCTGTGGCTTAACAGAAAAGGAAACTGAGACCTAGAAGAGCTGTTTGACTTCCCTGTAATCACATGATCAGCTAGAAGCACTATAAAGACCAGAGTTCGGCTATGCTGACAGAATTGGGAACTATTTTCACCCTCCACACCACTGTTCCAAGCCCGAGAGGTCTCTCTTCCCATGTCCTGGTGTCACACCCCAGCTCTTGGTATATTATCCAGCTTCTAATTTAGAAAATAAAGGCCATCATGCATAAATACCTAAACTTCCTTGGTCTGCACTTTCTGCTTATTGCACTGGTCCCACAGCCATTTCTTACAGGAAGAGATTCTCTTCCTCTTGGC
>PVJA010014604.1:0-47070 GCA_004027025.1 Myocastor coypus | reverse complement strand
TTAAAAAAAAAAAAAAAAAAAAAAAAAAAGTAAAAAAAAAATTATTCTGGAGAGCTGGGCCTCTTTCTAAGCCGATGCTTCGCAAGGCTCTTGCCATATTCAGGTCAAGCACCAAGATCTTGAAACCCAATGGTGAGAAGCCAGACAAGTTCGAGTCCAGCATCTCACAGGCCTTGCTGGAGTTGGAGATGAACTCAGACCTCAAGGCGCAGCTGTGCGAGCTCAACATCACGGCAGCCTGGGAAATCGAAGTTGGCGGTGGTTGGAAAGCCATCCCGATTTTCGTCCCAGCTCCCCAGCTAAAGTCTTTCCAGAAAATCCAGGTCCAGCTAGTACGAGAGCTGGAGAAGAAATTCAGTGGGAAGCATGTGGTCTTGATCACGCAGAAGAGAATTCTGCCCAAGCCAACTCGAAAAAGCCGCACGAAAAATAAGCAAAAGCATCCCCAAAGCCACACGCTGACCGCAGCGAATGACGCTATCTTGAGGACCTGGTCTTCTCCAGTGAGATCGTGGGCAGGAGGATCTGCGTGAAGCTGGACGGCAGCCGGCTCATCAAGGTGCACCTGGACAAGGCCCCGCAGAACAAGGGGGAGCACAAGGTCAAGACATTCTTTGGTGTCTATAAGAAGCTCATGGGCAAGGACCCTAATTTTGAATTCCCAGAGTATCAGTGGTAAGAAGTTGTAAATGCGAGTTCCAGGCCATCTTGGGCTATGTTGTGAATTCAAGGCCAGCATGAACTACACAGTGGGACCCAGTCTCAAAAACAAAACAAGCAAAGTGATCACAGCATTTCTCAATCTCTCAGTGCTCTGGACAGGGCTCTTGTGGACCCCCCAGAAGGAGTTCACACCCCAAGTCCAGGGCAACTCTGTGGCAGCACAGATCCTTTCCATATGCCCCTTCATTATCTGGTGAACCTAGCAATCCTTCTTAGAATAATTTTTTAATTTTTATTTTATTTTATTTTTTATGAATGATAATTTTATGCAAAGTCATGAGTTTAAACTCCAGATCTGCCAAAAAAAAAAAAAAAAAAAAAAAAAGTAATTTTGAATAGTAAAAACAAAAGCAAGGAAAACAATCAGAAACAAAGACAGAAACAGGGTAACATACAACAATACATATGTCGTAGATTTTCAAAACAAGAATAGCTGATCAGCAATGGTTGATATTCTAACCATTATCTATCTTTTATTTTGCTGTTTATGTATATTTTGTGTTTCTCATATAGGAGAAGTCTTATGATAATTAAGTTTGTGTGTCAGGTTTATTTCATTTAACATTATAGTCTCAAGGTGCATCCTTTTCTCTACAAATGACACAAGTTATCTTTCTTAATGGCAGAGTAATATTCTGTGTGTGTAAGTAACACTTTTTTTTTTTTTTTTTTGTAATGTGGATTGAATTCAGGACCTTGTGCTTGACAGGCAGGTGCTTAGGCCACTGGGTTACCTCTCCCTCCTCATTTTCCTTATCCATTCATCTGGTGATAGATGAATATAGCAAGATTTAGCTATTGTAAATTGTGCTGCTCTGAACATGGGCATGCATGTATTGCCACAATATGGTGATTTTACTTTTTTTTTTTTTTTTGTCTTTTTGAGACAGGACTGCACTATGCAGTTCAGGAGCTCACTATTGTAGTCCAGGCTGGTCTTGAGCTCGCACCGATCCTCCTGCCTCTGCCTCCTAAGTGCTGGGATTACGGGTGTGCTCTGCCATGGCCTAGCTGATGACTTTATGCTTTTAGGAAAAATATTTAGGAAGGGAATAGCTGAATTGCATGGAATTTCTTGGTTTTGTTTTGTTTTTTGAATCTTCATAACAGTTGTACTAGTTTATGTTTCCACAACAAGATAAAAAGTGTTCCTTTTCCCCAGCCTTGCCAACATTTGTTGGTTTCTGGTTTCTCAATGCTGCCATTCTTTCTGGAGTGAGGTAGAATCTCAGTGTCGTCTTAATTTGCACTTCTCTTATTGAACATGTTTTTCATGTATTTACTGGCCATCTGTATTTCTTTTTCTGAGAATAATCTGTTCATTTCAGTTGCCCATTTTTAAAAATTGGGTCTAGTTTTTTTTTTTTTTTTTTTTCGGGGACTAGGGTTTGAACTCATGACCTTGCATTTGCCAGACAGGCACTTGTGTCACAGAGCTATTTCTCTGGCCCCCAAGAGGTCTAGTTCTTTTTTTATCTTTATACATTCTAGGTATTAGTTCTTGTCCTGAGGAATTGCTGGCAAGACTTTCCCCCACTCAGTAGTCTATCTTCATGCTGTCATGAAGCTTGGCTGTGCAGAAGCTTTTTAATCTGACATGGTCCCATTTGTTGATTCTTGGTGTTATTTCTTGTGCAAGAGGGGTTCTGTTCAGAAAGTCCTCATATAGAAAGACACAAATCTATATGTCTTCAAGAGCCTTTCCTATTTTATCTTCCAGCAGAATAAGCATTTCTGTTTTACTATGTGCTTAATGCATTTTAGTTTTAGTTTATTTTGTAAATTATTTATTTATTTATTTATTTGTTTGTTTGTTTGTTTTGAATTCACAACCTTGCACTTGCCAGGCAGGCATTTGTGCCATGGAGCTATCTCCCTAGCTCCTTGGTCTTAGTTTAGTATGTGGTGATTTATATAGAGTTAGATTTAGTCTTCTGCCCACAGATACCCAGTTTCCCCAGTATCATTGTTAAACAGCTTATCTTTCCTCCAGTATGCTTTTGGCCCCTTTGTTAAAGACCAGGTAGCAGAATGTGCTTGGAGTTTCTTTTCTTTTTCTTTTTTCTCGGTATAGGGAATTGAACTCAGGACCCTGCATTTGCTGGGCAAGCGTTTATTCTAATGAGCTGTCTCCCAAGCCCTTTGGAGTTGCTTTTGCATGGTTTATTCTGTTCCACTGACCCACATGTCTGTTGTTTATATCTCTGTAGCTCAGTGCATAACTTAAAGTCCAGAATTATGGTTCTTCCTGTGTTTCTCTTGCTGCCCAGGATTGCTTTTACTATTCTAGGTCACTTTTGGTTCCATATGAATTTTAGAATTGTTTTCTCTAGTTGCATAAGGAATGTCATTGGTACTTGGATTGGGTTTGCATTAAGTCTGAATATCAGTTCTGGAAGCATGGCCATTTTGACTGCATCAGTTCTGCCCATTCAGAAACAGGTGATATCTTGCTGTTTTCTGGTGTCCTTTTCTATCTTCTTTTTTCAGAGTATTTTATTTTATTTATTCATTTGTTTATTTATTTTGGTGGAGATCTCTCACTTTCTTGGTTAATTGGTAGGTGTTTAATTTTTCTTCATGCTACGGTGAAAAGTATTGTTTCTCTAATCTCTTTCTCTGTGAGTTTATTATGCGTATACAGAAACTCTTGATTTTCGTGTGTTAACTTTGTATCCTACTACATTGCTGAATTTGGTTATTAATTCTAAGAGTTTTTGGCAGCATTTTTGGGGTTGTTTCTGCAGAGAATTATGTCATCTGTAAATAATGATAACTTGACTTCTTCCTGTCTTATCCATATCCTTTTTTCTCTTTCTCTTGTCTGATTGCTCTGGCTTATATTTTCGAAAAGAATATTGAACAGTAATGATGATAATGAACATTCTTGTCTTATTTTAGAGAGAAAACTTTCAGTTATTCTTCATTTAATATGATGGTAGCTATTGGCTTCCCATAAGTGGCTTTTAGAATGTCTTTTTAAGTTTTTGGGGCAGGATTTTGCTATGTAGCTTGGGCTGGCCTTGAATTTACTATGTAGTACAGGATAGCCTTGAACTCAGGGCAAATCCTCTTGCTTCAGCCTCCCAAGTGCTGGCATTACAGGCATGTGCCACCATGCCTGGCAAGATAAGGACTTTTTATCCCCCCACCCTTTTAAATTATGAATGGGTGTTGGATTTCATCAAAAGCTTTTTGGATTCCTCAGGAATTCTATCTTCATTTGTCTTGATTTGGTCCAAGAACCTTTTCTTCAAGGCAAAGGGATTTTGATTTTTTAGATTAGATTAAAGAATCAGCAAGACGGGGGCTGGGGAGATAGCTCCGTGGCACAAGTGCCTGCCTGGCAAGTGCAAGGTCGTGAGTTTGAACCTCAGTCCCACCAAAAAAAAAAAAAAAAAAAGAATCAGCAAGACAAGAGAGAACAAAGAATAAAGAGCAGTGGTCCTATCTGGATTGGGTTAGATAGAGAAAGGTTTCCAGACAGGAGAGTTTCAAAGCTCCAAGGTGAGTCTGTGCTCGCAGGGGTGGAGGGAGAGAAACCTGGGGAGGGCCTGCTCCTGAGACTGAATGGGAAACACAGAAGAGTAATGTCACAGCCACTGGCACCACCACAGAGCAAGCCTGTGCCTCTTTTATGTCTCTTTTGTCACCAAGAACAGTAAGGCATTGTTCTTGTAAGGCTGGGTACCTACCCTTAACATTACACACAGACATGATAAGCACACAAGACAAAAATCAAAAAACAATGCAAAAACCATGGCCAAAAGAATCTGGAACATGCCACCTATCTGGTAAAGACATAGAACATAAGCCACAGGCTTTTCAAAGGAGGGGGCTCCCTTCCTCTGAGGTTTGTGGTGATGCTCAAAAGCAGAAAGGAACAGGAAGCTAGGTTAAAGCATGCACTTTGCAATCTTTGGGGCTCAGTAATGTTCTTTATAAAATGGGGATAATGAAGGGGCATGTCACCTGACAAATACTAATGTTTGTACTAGCTCAGTGGATGGGAGAACTTAACCTTTGGGATGGAGGTGTGAAAACATATGAATGAATGAATGAATGAATGAATGAATCCTTTAGACGGGTTCCTGGTCCATGCTGCCCTTATTAAGGCAGTGGGAGATAGGGGACCTTTGGCTCTGGGCTACGGTTACTCATTGTGTGTGTGTGTGTGTGTGTGTGTGTGTGTGTGTATATGTGTGTGTGTGTGTGTGTGTGCGCGCGCGCCCAGGCCGACCTTGCAGGTATCATTTGCAAGGTCTCTGCTTGATCTTCCTGGCCCTGAGCTCCGTGGGCCCGTGTACTAGCAAGGTCCAGGGGATGTCAGGATCCCAGCATCCGCAGCGGGGGGGACTGCGTGGGGGACGTGCAGGCGGAAGTCCGCTGCTTTCCTGGAGGAGAGTTATCTGGGCCGACTAAGCTGGAGTGGGGGCGGCTGTCGAGCACCTTTAGAGATGCTATGGTTTCCTTCCAGACCTTGGTCACCGCATCCGTGGCAATTTAGGGCGGGGCGGGGGGACACAGAAAAGCAGAGCCTTCTCGGCAGATGAAGTAAGGGGAGGGGGCTACCTAATGTGGGAAGAGAGCAGTGGCGAAGCTACCGGCCCCTTTAAGAGGCCGGGCTGGCTTTGCAGCGGTTCCAGCCAACCCGTCCTTGGTGCAGCTCTGCGGTCTGCATTCTGGGGCAGAGACTCGCAGCTGGGCAGAGCTACAGTACTAGACGCAAGAGAGGGTATGGTCCAGCCGGCGAGTGGGGCGGAGCCAGAGCTGCAGCAGAGGGGTCTGGCCATAGAGAAGGGGCGGGGCCATGGATGGGCGGAGCTGCAGCGTGTGGGCGTGGTCTATTCTGCGGTCCTTGGAGGCGGAGCCTGTGCTCGGGGACCGCCGCAGAGGGAGGAGAAGTGGGCGGAGGCAGGTCTGGGGGCGGGGCCAGGATCTGCAGTGGGCGGGGCCCACCGCAGAGGGGCAGAACCGGTGAGAGTCCTCCGCGCGCCGCTGCCGCGGCCTCTGCACAGCGCCTCTGACAGCGCCCACAGTGGGATCGAAGACCCTCGGAGCTCCGTGTAGCCCAGCGGCCTCCTCTGTGCCCCAGGAGTGGCAGTATTCTCTCCTTCGCCTCGGCGCCCGCGTCCCGGGACCGTCCGACCCACTACTGCTGCGGAGGCCGCATCTGACGCGCATCTGGAGCCTCAGGCCGGCCGCCCTGGAGCCCGCGCCCGCCCTGGCCCGGCCGCGCCGGGAGCCCTGCCCGGACCTGGAGCCGCACTTGGAGCCGCGAGCCCGGGGCCCTGAGCCCCGCAGCCGGCGCATGGTGAACTCGCTGCTCTTCGGGGAGATGGCCTTGGCCTTCGGCTGCCCGCCCGGAGGCGGCGGCGGCGGGTGTCCAGGGGGTGGCGGCGGTGGTGGCGGGGCTGGGCCAGGGCCGTCGCCAGTGACCGCGGCGTTGCGAGACGACCTGGGTTCCAACATCCACCTCCTGAAGGGGCTCAACGTGCGCTTCCGCTGCTTCCTGGCCAAGGTGCATGAGCTGGAACGGCGCAACCGGCTGCTGGAGAAGCAGCTGGAGCAGCAGCAGAGCGAGCGCGATAGGCGGCTGCGTTACAAGACCTTCTCCCGTGAGCAGGCCGTGCAGACTGGGCCAGAGCTGCTGTGGCCCCCGGCGCCTGGCCCCAACGCCAACGCCAACGCCGCGGCCCTGGGCGGCTTGCCTCCCGGCGGCGGCTCGCATCCGCAGCATTACGGTCGCCTGCCGGGCACCATCTGGAGCTACACGCAGGTTCGGCGTACTGGCGGCGGCGGCGTGGAGACCGTGCAGGGCCCTGGCGTGTCGTGGGTGCATCCCGACGGCGTGGGCGTGCAGATCGACACCATCACGCCTGAGATCCGCGCACTCTACAATGTGCTGGCCAAGGTGAAGCGCGAGCGCGACGAGTACAAGCGGAGGTGAGTGGGGCCTCCCCTCCCCCGCCGCGCCATGTGTGTGTGCGGGAGCTGACAGAGGAGGGAGGGCCGGCCGGCAGCTGGGTCTGGCAGCTGGGTCTGGCAGCTGGGCTGCAAGCAGGCTTTGCCGAGGACCCTACACTCCGCGCGCCTAGAGCGACTTGGTTCTTAGACCGAGAACCGGCTCAGCACTGACTACGACTGGGAGATCCTGCCGGTGCCGTTACTGGTCCGCACATTCTTTCCTAAGGGATGTAATATCCAGCGATCTGTATGATCTCATTTAGTTTTCACGACAATGCAGTGTGAGGCACTCACATCCCATTTTGCAGAAGAGGAAACTGAGGTGCAGCAATTCAAAGTGACATGCCCAAGGCAGCTTGTCCAGTACATGGTGAGCTCAGGACTTAAGTATTTCCCCGAAGATGTGGGAGGTAGGCTTTCCTCCCTCAATAGTTTTTTTTTTTTTTTTTTTTTTTTTAAGGTCTTGAGCATCCCACTGCATCTTTATTCCTCTAATTAAATAAGATAATGTGTGGGACAACTCATGGATCTGTCCCTATCCTTTTGGACCAGGGTCTTCGGTTCTGTGAGGTCTAGCTCCCTGGCCTGGAGAGCCAGAAATGCCATAGACAGGCTACAAGCTTTAGAAAATGCCTGCTTTTGACATATGCCCGGAGTCTTATGGCCTAATAAGCTCCTGTGGATTCAGCCCTAGAGACCATCTATGGACTGGAAGGCATAGATGGACCCAGGCCACAGACTCTGGCTGGAGCTGGGGACACACTTCCCTCAGGAGTGGTTTGTGTGTTCCTGCCCAGCCCAGATTCCCCCGCTGGAAAAGTGACTTGTGCTTCTTCCTGCCTGCAGCTTGGCTGAGGATGCTGGTGTCTGCTCTGCTTTCTGACAAGAGGGTCTGTCTGTGATGCCTTAGCCCTGGGTAGGAGAGGGACCTTAGGGCCAAGAGCTGTGTCCACTCTGTGTTTGGAGCCATGACACCAATCCAGGAAGAACTTTGGGGTTTTTTCATCCCTAAAGTCAGCCCAGGGAGTTTGGGGAGGGCGGTCTCCCTTGTCCCAGTAGCAACTAGGAAGGATTCAGGCGCTAACTTCATCTCCTGCTGGAGAGAATGTCCAACTACTGGCAGGCCTGTTTGCCCATCAGAGAAATGGGAATAGTAAAATCTACCCACAGTTGCTTAAGAGGAGAGTTAGCGAGCTTAGCGCTTTGCGCCAGATGTAAGCTAATCAAGAGAATGTTAGCTAGCACTTTGTCCAGCTAGCAGGGATGAAAATGCCCAGAGCTGCTGCTCTGGTGTCCCACCTAGGGCCAGCTTTCTGGAGGATGAGCTTCTCCCCTGGAGTACTTTGCTTAAGAACAGCCTGGTGTCTTTTGTAGGGAAGCATTCCTGTGCCCATTGTGGCCAGCCTCCTGCGGCCAGCCAGGGAAAGAGACAATTGCTTTTCATGGTGAAACCCAGGGAGGGAAGGGCTGGGCCCTCCTGTCTGTCACTGTTGACTGTGTCGTCATGCCACAGGCTTGCGCTATGTTTGTTTTACTGTGTGTGCGTTTGGGACCTTGCTACTAAGGAGATGGAAGGACCATACCCAGTGTCAGAGTGAGGTGGACTGGCATTGAGCAATGCTCTGCCCAGGTTGCACCTAGGGTGTGGGGTGTGATATCAGCCCCAGGCACAGGCCTGGGATGAGCCCGTGCTGCTGAGACAGGCGGAGTGCGGGTGTCTTTCTGGAGTGTGTGCATACTTCTTCCTTTTTTGTGTGTGTGAATTGAAAAGACCCACCTTTTCTGAATTTCACTAAGGCCTCACATTGGATTTTTCCAAAGCAAATGTTCCATGGACTGGAACTCTTCTCCTTGGAGTTCCAAGCTTCCTCAGTGGTGCTTTTGGAGATCCTTAAGTGTTTCATAAAAGTTATTACTTAAAATACATTTAGATGGCAATACAGTCTTAAGAACATTCCTACTCATGTTTAAATTCTTTATGTTGTCTTATTGGATCCCATTAATGCTCTAATTTGTTAATAGTTTGGTCTCAAATTAAAGTGTCTCTTGACCTTTCTCTGCTTGTCTAAAGAATATTCCCAGATTTCTATGAAGGTTGCTTAAAATGATTCCCATTCAATTTTTTGGAGATGGGGTCTCCCAATGTTTGGACTGGCCTTGTGCTCACTTTTGCAGCCCATAGGCTGGTCTTGAATATGCAGCGATGCTCCTGTCTCAATCTCTCAAGTGTTGGGATTATAGTCGTGCGCCACCATGCCTGGTTTCTAATAAGATCCTTTTCATGGTTGGCAGTTGAAACTGGAGATAGAGATAACATGAATATATAACTGTAACCCACCCAATCAGCCCCGTCTTTAGTGTTAATTTATCAGAAGGACCTTGTCAATCAGGTTGATTGAGTTTAAGATAGTAGTGATGTGTACTTGAGTTTATGATATAAATTTACACATGAGTCTGTTTATTCTTATTACATGCTGTGTTGGGGCTTGTTATAGGATTTTTATTTTTGAGGGAGGTGAGCATACAATGAACTATAAAGAAAGTTTAAGATCCACTTGGCTACAGCATCTCAAAGGGTCCTCCCAGCTTTGATAGCATGGACGTCTGAGTTTGAGATCCCTGTCAACCTTTAGTCCCTGCCCAGAAGAGAAGTCATGGTCAGGGAGATAGGACTACGGTGTTGACCTGGACTGTTGGCCACTGAAAGCTTCAGGTCCTTCCAGGGTATCTATCGTGGACCCCAAGAAGGGGCCAGTGCCCAAGGGTCACTAGCCAGAACAGGAAAAGGCTATAGGGTTTCCTGCAATCACTCACAGGAGCTCACAGCCCCAGAGACTCCTTCTTGCCTCTGGATCGACACAGCATGTTTTTACGTGTATCTCGGTATTCTTCAACTGGAGGTCTGGGGGTTCGTACAGCCATGATTTGTAGCCTTCTTCTGAACTATCCCTGCTACGGATATGAAATAATTTTATAGCTTTGCAGAGGCACACTTTGCTTATCATAAAATCTACCCATTTGTAAGTATATCAGTGATGTTTAGAAAATTCACAGTTGTGTAGCCATCACCACAATGCAGTTTTAGAACGCATGCTCTCCCTCCCCACCAAAGAATCCTCCAAGCTTGTCTGGTGATGGCTTTTACCTTTACCCCAGCTCCAGCAGTCACCGATCTGCTATTCATTTTCTTTTTCTTTTTTTCCTTTTTTTTTTTTTTTTTTTTGTGGTACTGGGGATTGAACTCAGGACCTTATGTTTGCCAGGCAAGCAATTATGTCACTAGGCTACCTCCGTAGCCCTTTTTTTTTTTTTTTTTGTCCTTTTGATACAAGCAGTGGTTCTCAACCTTTCTAATGCGTGACCTCACAATACGGTTCCTCATATTGCGGTGACCTCAAACCAAAAAATAACTTTGGTGGATACTTCAAAACTGTAATTTTGCTACAATTATGATTTGGAATGTAAATACCTGATAGGCATTATATACTCTCATTGCTACAAATCAAACATAATTTAAACATAGTGATTAATCACAAAAACAATATTTAGTTATATGTGCAGAAATATTTATTACTAATTCCAACACATAACATTTCACTATGGCATAGCATAGGTTTAAATATATCAACAATTCCAAATAAATAACATTTTCCTTTGGCTTTAAGCGACCCATGCGTTTTGGTTGTTCGACCCCCACTGGGGTCACAACTCACAGGCTGAGAACCGCTGTGATACAGGGTCTCGCTATGAAGTTCAGGCTGGCCTTGAGTTCACTTTGTAGCCTAGGCAGCTCTTAAACTTGTACTGATCCTCCTGCCTCAGCCTCCTAAGTGCTGGGATTACAGGCATGCACCACCACGCCCGGCTTATTTCTATGGATTTGCCTTGCCTGGACTTTTCCTGCAAGTGGGACTGTGCACTGTGTCCCCTGTGTGGCAAGCTCTCTCACTGAGCTTGGATTTTTTTTCATGTCTTCTGTAGTGTAGCAGGTAGCACGTTTCTTTTCACTGCTAAGGAATGCTGCATAAGTAGACCACACTTTGTGTATTCACTGGCCAAACATACTCTAAATTTTAAAATTCATCCGTGTACCACCTAACATCACCTCATGTGCCATTGGTGGCACACGAATCACGCTTTGGAAACAGTAACACAGACCAGAGCTCCTTCCCAGCATGCCCCAGCCCTGGCCCACTCACCACTTCTTTGATTTCTCTTCAGCCTGGTAACTCTTTACCACGAGGGAAATGCAGCCACTGAAACTGTATAGAGCACACGGTTGTCAAGCCGTTGATTTGGAAACCAAAACAAACATTTCACTATGTCACCACCCAGTGCCACCAAAATAGCCTGTTCTGAGTTTTCGAGCTGGGTGTTTTCCCTGGGAGGTTCTTGTCGAATCTGTCTGAACTTTAAACAGGTGGAGAGCTCTTTGATTTGGCGCGCAAGGGGCCTGGGCTCCAGGTCCTGCTCTGCCACTGTGCACTGTGTGACCTGCAACCAGCTGCTAGCTGTCTCTGAGCCTCAGGTCCCCTACCTTCACCTGACAGCACAGCTTCAGGCGATCCATTCAGCTTCCTGTATACTTCAGGTCTGTGAGGAAACGGTATAGGTCATGGCTGATCTTTTTCCCCTCTTGAGATGACAGTGTGTTTGCTGTGGCCCTTTTCTGTTCTGGGCTACCCTGCCCACTTTGCTCTGCAAGGATCCAAACTGGGGACATGGGAAGTACTGCTCTGTCCACCTCCAGGCTGAACTGTTTGGATAATTTCTCCTCCCTTCATTGGCTGGAAAAGGAAGCTGGCATACTAGTAGGCTGTCAAGAAAAAGTCTTCTATAGCCTGGTGGTAAAGGAAGTTGCCCAGGGCTGGCGATACTGGCATAGCCTCCTTCTGGGCAGAGTGACTTATGAGTGACCTGGGGCCCTTGATCCAAAGCCTGTGTGGCCCTCCTGGACTCCCAGGAGGAAGTGATTTGGAGCTGGCTAGGGCTGATTCCTCTATAGCCAGGCCAGACTGGCTTCTGCTTGGTGCCTGGGGTGACTGCAGGGTGTTTTGAAAGTCCAGAGAGGTGTGATGATTTTTAGATCAACCCTTCAGAGCCCCAGAGGCCATCACAGGGATAGTGGGAGGCTGAGAACACCCCAGCAGCTGTTTATCTGGGACTCCCAATGGATACCCTGGTTTCACTTTGCAAACAGCAGATTCCACTGTGTACTATTGTTTAAAGCTGGGGAAACCAAGCCCCAGAGGGTGCCAACCCACACAGCTGAGCTGAGCTACTGAGCGTGTGCCTGGAGCTCCGACATGATGCCCTCCTCACCGCCCGCTGTCAGGCTGAACAGAACCCTCTCTGCTTTGCTGTGCGTCTGTTTTAAGCATTTCTTAAAAAGCTGCTTTCTGGGATGGGAGGGACTTTGGTCACAGCTATTTCTGCTTAGGAGGAGCCGGAAGGGCTGGACTGCCAGCCAGAATGGAGGTCTCCAAAAAGAGATAGTGGGTGGGTCAGCTGGAGTGTCATGCTTTGGGGAGGCCCTTGAGCAGGTGGGTGCTGGCCCCTGAATGTCCCAAGGCCAGAAGACTGTCCCAGGAGGATCTCAGAGGGCGTTGCTCTCTGCTGTCTGCATCCATGCTTTTTCTGAGCCTTCCATGGATGGAAAGGGACTCTGATCACAGCCCTGCCACTCTTGTGAGGGTACCAGGGATTGAACTTGGGGCCTTGGGCTTGCCAGGGAGGTGCTTAAACCACTGAGCTATATCCACAGCCCCAGCTCTGCCCTTCTTGTATCTGTGTGACTATGGACAGATTACTTGACCTCTCTGAGCTGCCTGTGCCACTTTACTGATGCACCCCAGGGGGTCAGGAAAGAATAAATGAGCTCTGTGTTAAGGTCCTGGGGCTCAGTAGGCTCCCAGGGTACCCTCCACTCCTGCCCACCCCTCTTCCCCTGGCAAAGTCACTTCTTTTAATTTATGAGGCTTTCTGGGCACAGCCCTGGACTGCCTGACAAATCCATTTCAGGACACATTGCTGTTCTCTCTGTCCCAAGGAAGGCGCCGGCAGTGGTGCTGGGGGCAGAGGGAAAGAGGGCTGCCTCTTTGTCCTGCCCCTCAGAAGGGGCTTGGGCCCATCTTAGCAATTGATTTGTGCCTCTGGAAGTCTCTTGCCTCCCCCAGCCCTTTCTCCCAACTTCCTTTAAAAGAAAGAAAGGAAGGAAGGAAAGATATAAGGAAGGAAAGAAAAGAAAGGGACACACACAAAGCCCCTCCATCTGGGTCTTTGGTTCACTTGAGAACTGGGAACCACCCAGGGCACTATCACCAAGAGTCTCTTGGCTGGGCTGGCATTTTCCCTGGGGACAAATTTGGGAAGGATTCTCAGAGCCTTAAACTAGAGGGAGTGGGGGAAGCGCAGTCCCAGGAAAGAAAAGGAAGCAGGGGACAGCTGACACGGAGGATTCCTTTGTGGAGGATTCCTTCTTTGCAGAGGAATGCAGGCCTGGCCTCTGAACCGGCCCAGCAGAGCACCCCCCTCACACACACACATGTGCGCGCGATCACACACACACGTGTCTGCACAGACACGCACATGCAGCCCGGGGATCCCTCTTCACTCTGGCGATGGCCAAGCTCTCACCCATGTGGGTATACGAAGGACACAGAAAGGTGGACCAGAGTCTGAACGTGCCCTTGGCCGCAGCCACATGCGCTGACTTCTAGGAGAATCGATTGAAATCCTGCTGGGGACTTTGAGCATCTGCAGCCCTGGCCTTTCGCTAGTTAGTACCAGGGAGGCAATACTAGGCTGCCCCCCCACCGCCATCTCTGCTCTGCCGTGACAGCTCCTGGCCTTTCTTCTGCTACTGTCCTGGAGCCCGCCAGGACCGGCTAGAGTCCATGCCACTAAGTAAATATTTGTACGGCCAGGGAAGGACTCCCTGCTCTGTCTGTCTTGCCTGCTAGAAGGCACCAGAGCGGAGGGCGGATAGGACAAATGACCCAGACTCCTGTAGGGACCCCTCTGCAAGAGGAGCAAGTAGTCCGGACTTGGAGCCAGAAGCCCCAGGCTTTAGCGTCAGTATAGCAGCATATACGCAGCACCTGGTGCCAGGTACTCCAATAGTGCAGGAGGGAAAAGCTGAATAAACTTAGCCTCAGCTCTTTTGTGACTCAAGCCTCAGTTTCTCCGTCTGTAAAATGAGAATGCCGAGGGTATTGTCCTGAGGATGTAGGCTCATATAGCGACAGCATGTTGTATATACAGGATAAAATCCCCCAAAAAATGCTACATGGGAAGCCTTTGCAGGGCAAGGGTAAGCTGTTCCAGATCTGTGCAGGGGGCACAGGTCAATGACTTACCCTGTCTGCTGTGGCTTGTGAAGTTTTCTGGGCACTGCCAGCCTATGAGGTTGGTGCTTGAGGGTTCAGGCCAGGTGGGATGCTGATTTGTGACACTGCCTGTCTACCAGGGGTGTGTCGTCCTGCCCACACAAGGCACTAGGTGCTTGAGTTCCTGGGTTAGCTGTGGTTTCTCATTGTAGTCCCTGGTACAGGAGGCATAGCTGTCACCGAGTAATATGCCTGGCAAGTACCTGGCTGTGTCCCCTGGGTAGTGACGTGGGGACCTGGAGCCCTGTGCAGCCCTGACCTTTGTGCAGACTTACCTGGACTCCATAGTGAGACTCTGTCTCAAAAACAATGAACAAAGCACAACTGAAATAATGTGATAAGAAAACATCAGAAGGGGGTTTAAGTGTACATCAATCTGATGGAATACCTGCTGCTTATTGAACGGTTACTTTGTGCTGGTTTTTGTTTGTTGGTTTTTTGTTGTTATTTTATTTTTGTGGAACCAGGGATTGAACTCAGGTCCTTATGCTCACCAGGCAAGCACTGATTCTACTAAGCTATCTTCCCAGCCCTTGTGCTGGGTTTTGTGATGATGCCTTTAAGTAAGAAGTATTAGAGCAACCTCAAGAGGTAGGGGCTGGGCTGGGGAAATAGCTCAGCATTCTAAGCACCTAAGAATCTGGATTCCATTCCCAGTACCACACACCATGCCGGCCAAGGAAACTGGGTGTTGTGGCCCACGCCTGTAATCTCAGGGCTGGGGAGGCTGAGACAGGAGGATCACTACAAGTATGAGTTGTGCAGCAAGACCCTGTACCAAATAAATAAATAGATAGATTTTTAAAAGTAAAATTTACAAAAAGAGGTAGGGGCTTTACAAAGGAACAGTTCAGACCAGTGAGGAAATCTGCCCCAGATCTCAACAGTGCCATTTCTGGTATTCAGAGCCCAAGCTCAGTGCCCTTCTCTGGCTGTGGCCTTGTCCCATGCCATTGAAGGCTACTGCGGCTGGCCCCTGGGGGTGAAGAGGTCAGCAGGAGGTGGTCACCATGGGGCAGGGGGTTCCCAGCACCTGTCACGATATTGGCGCTGCGGGTGGCAGAACTGGAGGTGGTTGGTGGCTGCACAGGGGAGACTTCCTGCCGTCACCTGACAGTAATTATTTCTTGACAAGCGGATGAATAAGTAGAAGCGGCAGGCAGGCAGATGAGGTTCCCCAAGCCCCTATAGTAGGCTCTCTCCCTCTCCCCCCCTCACCGCCCCCTCCAGAGAGGATCGGGTGTGGGGAGGGAGCTCTTGGGAAGGGCTCTTTAGCCAGCCACTGCAGGGCCATACCTGTAAAGCACATCATCCATGCGGTAGCCTTTAGGCCGAGGGCGACAGCACAGCCTGGACACCTCTGCCAAGGCTGGCTGTGCCCTAGGCTTGCAGGTGTGCTCCTTCTGTCCTGCTGGTGAGTGTCCCTCAGCAGTGAACAGAGCTTCTCATCACCTGGTGAGAGCAGGAGAGAGCACTCACTCTGGCCAGGGCGGGATGGACAGCTGGCCTCCTCCCTGGCCTGGGGACTCCCTAACTTTTGCATCCTGGGCCAGAAACTCCCTAACTTTTGCTTTCTGTCAGTGGTGCGCTCCAGCTCTGTGGGGCATGGGGAACTCAGTACTGTCATTTCCTGCCTCTCGCAGGGACTTCTGGGAGTGACGTCTGAGAAGCCAGAGCTGTCTCTCATCACAGTGGAGGGGCTCCCACCGTGTGCCAGGCTAGGGCTGGGCACTGGGGGAAGCAGCCTCAGCTTCTGTCCTCCAGAGCTCAGAGCCTGGGGACGTAGCCAATGTGTGACAATGCCACATGACAAGGGCAGTCTCAAACAGTGCCGGTGCAGACTTGGTGCCCAAGGAACATCTATGAATTTATTAAACAAATATTTACACAGCATTCACGTTCTCAGGCCGCATGCAAACCAGCTGACACAGGTCTCAGGCGGCCTCATACTGACCCTGTGAGTTGGGCCATACCATTAGCCCATTTCAGAGATGCCAATACTGAGCAATAGAGGGAGACCTTGGAGGAATTAAGTAAGACACAGCGGGGAGGCAGCAAAATCTGAGACTTGAAGCCAGGGACCCAGATACAGAGCCAGCCTTTATGCTATGTCTTGCTCAGGCAGACAGGCCTGCCCCCTGAAGGCACCTTCCCAGCTGAGCCTCAGTTTGCACCTCTGTGAAACGGGGGTAAGTGGTGAGTAAGCTGTGGGCAGAGAGGAAGTCCTTGGAAGCCCTGGGCCCTCCCCACACCGCTGTGTGCTTCCCAGTTTCCCATGACACCCAGGCTGCTGAGGCTTCGTGAAATACTCCGCCTCCTTTGTCCGTGCATCCTTCTACCATCTATGCCGGGCTGAAAGAGGCTGAGTGAGACAGCCTAGGGCAAAGCAATGGGGATCAGGTGCTGCTCCTGAGCCTCGAGTCCTGGGGAGAGTCGCTGTGCCTCTCTGAGCCTCCCTGTCCTTATCTCGGAAATGGAGTCTTGCAAGGCGTGGACTGGGGAGAAACAGATGGGCCAAGGGCCCTCAGACCCAAACAGCTGCTCGGTGTAGCGAGGGACACGGGAGCTGTGGGAACTGGGAGCAGGGTGGGCGTGGGGTGCTGGCCTGGGCAGGAGTCCCTCCGTGTGGCTGCAAGGGCCCCGGATGTGCGGAGATGCCTGCTCAGCGCTTCTGGCAGCACGGGATCGAGGAAGGCGCGAGCTCCCGCAGCCCCCTGCCACCGTATGAGGGGGAGAAGAGGCCCCGCGGAGGAGCCGCTGCCTTCCGCCCTCTTAATGGGCCACTTTTATTACTCAGGTTATTTAAGACCTTTCTTGGCTGGCTGCCTTCTGTCGGCTGGCTGGCGGAGAGGGGGGAAGCTGCGGGTCTGAGTAGATCATGTGAAAATCCCCGCAGACCGGCTCCTCTCTGGGCTGGGGCACCACATTTGCCCCCCGGGCTGGCTGGAGGCCCAGTTTGGGGCCCCAGGTCCACTGGGGTTATGAGCAGAATTCTTGGCGGGTAGTGAACGCTTTGGCGAGGGCAATAGGCAGGGTTGGGACCAGAGAGTCCTGGAGCCCTGGGTGAGACACTGGTGAGATCCTGGATGGATGGTGAGACCCCAGGATTCCAGAAAGCTCTGGGAACCAGCACAGGGCCAGTCTCGGAAGGCTTCCTGGAGGAGACATCGCTGGGGTTGTAGTTTAGAGGTGCCGTCACAGGGACAGAAGAGGAAGAAGCCACTGCAGTTGGGGAGGACCTGGGCAGAGGCCTGGCAGGTGACCTGTGCCCAGGGTGGGGAGGACAGGCCAGCGCTAGTCTGGCTGTCCTCCTCCCTGCACCCTTCTCTCCCTCACACTCACTTTCTGTTTAATTCTCTCTGTCCTCCCTCCTGTCCCTCTGTGCTTTTTTTCTTGTTCTGATCTCCACTTTTTATAGCTGGTTTCTTAGCCTGTCTGGGGCAGGGTATTCCTCACCCCTCTACCACACTCAGGGCCCAGGTGGTGCTGTTGTTGCAGGCATTTTGTGCTTCCGTGTGTGTGTGTGTGTGTGTGTGTGTGTGTGTGTGTGTATGCGCGCATGCACGGGAGCACGTGCACATGTGTGTGAATGTGTGTTCAGGCTTCTGTCTATTCCCTGATACGTGGGAGCCCTTGAGGTCAGGACCCCGCCTCTGGTCCCCCTTGCAGTGGGGCTCCACGTGTGGGGGCAGGGCGGCTGCCTGCTGAGGGGCCTGCTGGTGCCAGGTCATGGAGGTCAGGGCTGGCTCTGGGGGCCTCAGGTCCAGTGCTGAGGCCCGCGTGCAGTGAGGAGTGGGGCCCAGCAGCACCTCACCTCTCCCGGCCTGCTGGGTCTTCTCCCTCACTGCACTTGTGACCCTCTCTCCTCCACTGGCCCAGAGGGCTCCGGGGGTGTCAAAGTCACTTCTCATCCATGCCTGCGCTCCTGGCAGAACCATCCCCCTGCTGCCCCCAGTGGGGGCAGGAGCTCTCGCTTGTGTAGAAAGACTCAAGAGACTATTTTTTCAGTATTTTGTCTCTGTCCCACTCACGTTTCTGTGACACAGAGAGGGCTGGGCCGGGTCTGCTTGCCTGCCCCTGAGCTGGGCTCCTTAAGGGAGGGGACCCTTCTGGGGGCTGGGCTGAATGGAGGGGCTTGGATGGCTCCTAGCAGCTAGAGCGTAGGTGCGTGGGGGAGGGTTTCCTGCCGCAGCACACCTTGGATGGAGCCTGGGCCATGTGACATGGGCCTGTGGAGCTAGGCCTCTTCCTGGCATCCTGGGTATCTTGGCAACCTGCCATCCCCGTCTGCCAGCTCTGCGCGGCTGCATTGTTTCCTTGTGCCTCAGTTTCCTCATGTGAGATGAGATGATGAAGCTCACAGGGCTGTCGATAACTTGGGCCTGGGGGGGCTCTGTTCTTGTGAGCCCCAGCCTAGGACCGCTTAGAACTTCACCTGGCTTGCGGGAGTTGGGAGAGCCATTGCCCAAGCTCCTAGTTGCCAGAGAGACAGAGACTCCGGAGCCTCTGCCTGGGAATGTGTGCTGACACATCATCCTTGTGGATTTGCACACATAAACTCTCATGTTGAACACACTAGGGCTTACCTGACTCAGGGCAGGAGAAGGGCCGCACCCCACACATGTCAGGCTCGAGGGTCCTCCAGCTGGTATTTGGTTTCTTCCTCGAGCCTTCAGGCACAATTACAGCGGGGGGAAATCATCCTATTCCCTCTTCAGTATTCTGCATGGGCCCGTGTGCTGGGCCACCCCTTGGGTGGGAGCTGTGACCCTGGGCTGGGACGGCTGAGACTGCCTGGATTCACATTGCTGCTGAGCCTCAGTTGTGTTATCTGTGAAGTGGGGTGAAGACCTTAGCTCAAGGTGGCCATAAGGATCGAAGGGGTGCTGTGTGTGCTGAGTGCTTGGCTATCCTCACTCTGGCCCCTTGCACCTGGCCTGGGCTGTTCCTCTCCAGCCAGTAGACCCCGACGCATTGGGAACTGCCTACCTCCTTGTCCTTCCGGTTACAGACTGGCCTTTTGTACTCTAGGCACTTCCGCTTCCCAGTAGGGCTTCCGGGCTGGCCAGCAAGGCAAAGGCCACGTCCCCCTTCCTCTCCAGCAGACTGTCAGCACGAGGTGACTGGGAGGTCAAGACCTAGCATTCAAAGCTGTGTCCAGCACAGAGCAGCATGAAGAGGCATCCTCCCACAGGATCATGGGATGTCCCAGCCTCCCCTCTGGACAGCTGTGGACGCAGCCTCTGGATGTCACAGTGCTGCCCTGAGGCCTCACTGCAGGCTGGGATTCAGATCCCCATCTGAGAGATTGTTCTCCAGAAGCACTTCCCACCTCCCATGGGCTCAGCGTGCCAATCTGAGAATTGGACCCCTCATGGGAATGAGATGGGAAGTTGGAAGACAGGGGTTCAAGGCAGCCAGACAGCTGCCTTCCTTTGGGGCCTCCCAAGCAGACAGGCACACAGCTCCTGAGATCTCAGCTTCTTCCAGGTCTTGTGTGTGAAGCACTCCCTCCCTCCTAGACCTTGGCAGAGGATGACATTGAATGCGGCTGGCATTGTTTTTCCAGGGTTGACGTCAGCCCCACGGTAAGGGTTTTGTCTCAGAAACAAAGGCTGCTTTGTTGCTTCTGCTAGGTTTAAGCCAGGATATCACCTTGGTGAGGAAGCTAGGTGGGTTAGAGAGGATCAGGGGAGCTCAGCAGCCTTCAGCCTTCCAGGGGTGGCAGGATCCAGAAGGATCCAGAAGGATCCAACACACCTGGGCAGTCTCATCGCAGCACGGTGTAAGTAGCTGTGTGGACTCACTGGGACGCCACTATACTGTAGACAGGTTATAATGGTTATGCCCATCATACAGATGAGAAAACTGAGCCTCAGAAGGTGAAGCGACCTGTTACTTGTTACATCTACAGAGCGCAGCAGTGCTGGCTCGTGTGTCTGGGTCTGCCTGGCCTCCAGTCATCGCTAGGTTCCAGCCCCAGAGAGGCTCGTTCTGCACAGCGCTGGGAGCCGACGGCAGGCGGAGACAGTGCAGGGGGCGCCCGGATGGAGCACCCGCCTGGCTTGGGGAGCCGCCCGTGCTTTCATCTCTGCCTTCTGAGTTGAGTCACAGCTGGGAGCATGTTGTGTGCGAGTTAGAGAAAGGGTTCGGAGGCGTGAGTGACTGGGACTGACTCCAGGCGTCCTTGTCATCTCGGGAAGCGTGGCCTTTCTGCTCTTCTCTTTCACAAGCACCCTGCTTGATCATTCATGCCACTGTTCATTCACCCGTGGTTTTCTGGGTCCCTCTGTTCAGGCCTGCGTTTGGGCTGTGGGCTTGATCCTGTGTGACCTAGCAGCTTGCTGACCTAGGGGGCTTTCCAGATGACTGTCAACTCTGGGCTGGAAAAGTCCTTAGCGATCCTTCAGTCCCCCCTCTTATTTTTCAGAGATGGGCAGTGGCTTACCCCATGCAGCAGAGCCAGGACTCAGTTGGGTCTGTCTGGGTCCTAGTGCCGCCATGTTCTTGGCCCTCTGCTGTGCTGAGGACACCTGTCACTCCTGGCTGGGAATCTGCTTACCCAGCCCTGTCCCCTCAGCTGTTAGGGTGTGCACTTGGGCTTCTCTGGAACCCTCTAGAACCTCTGTTCTGAGAAGCATCAGAGGGATGCACTGTACCAGTTTGCAGGCCTAGGGCTGGAGCTGTGCTCTGCCTTGAGGTGTCACCTTGCCTCTTGGGACCCTCCTGAAGATCTTGGTGCCTAGGGGGAGTGTCATGGAGCCTTCCCCTGCACTGGGAAGTGCTTCCTGGTCTCTGGCCACAGGGTCTCACTATGTAGTTCATGCTGGTCTTCAGCTCACTTTTGTAACCCAGGCTGGTCTCGAAGTCGCACTGATTCTCTTGCCTCAACCCTCCAAGTGCTGGGATTACAGGTGTGTGCCACCACGCCCGGCCTCTTGTCATGGTTTTCTAGGGTAGGAAAATTATTATTATTATTATTATTATTATTATTATTGTCTTTTTTGAGTCAGGGTCTCAGTATGCAGTTCAGGCTGGCCTTGAGCTCACTTTTGTAGCCCCGGCTGGTCTCGAACTCTCACCAATCCTCCTGCCTCAGCCTCCCAAGTGCTGGGATTACAGGCGTGCGCCACCATGCCCGGCCTAGGGTAGGAAAATTAATAAACATAGGCTGCCTGGTGCTATTCAAGGCATCCCTGTGGCCCCCCTGCCTCTGGAAGTGCCCTGTAGACCCCTTTTCTTCACCCTCCTCAGAAACCTGGTTCTTGACACAGACACAACTGGGATATGCTTGGTACGAGAAAGATTTGGCCAGTTTCTTTAGGGTTCCCTAGGTCCCCAGCAAAGAAGTGCATGCCTTCTCCTGGAGTTGTGGAGCCCTGAAACCTAGAGGTAACCCCACCCCACCTTTCCTGATGGGAAACTGAGGCCCAGAGAGGCTGAGTCATGCATGCTGGGCCCTTGAGGCAGCGTGGCAGATCCTAGTGGCCTCCTCTACAAGATAGTGATGCTTCTGAGTTTGGGCAGAGGACTGGGCTGTCCCTTTTGATGAAGGCTGCTGTGGTTCCTACCCTAGCCAACTGTCTCAGGAGCAAAGAAACCAGTGCCTGGAGGCTGCACGGGGGTGGGGGGGTTCCTAGCCTGGAGCTGGCACCCCCCTTGCCACTCCTGTCCATTGGCCCCTGCTCAGCAGCTTCCTGGCGCTTCAGGGCTGCCCCAAGGACCACTGTTGCATCTTCCCCATGCCCAGGCTCCCCCACCCCCACCCGCTTTTTGGCCCCAGGAGAGGCCCCTCCATTATGAGGGTAGAGCAGATTACCAAGAGGCCCCTGTTCTGGGCCTAGGGCAGGAAGGAGTTAAGCAGCTCTGCCTGGGAGCAAGACTCCCAGCTGATGTCCTGGTCCCTGGGCCATGCAGGCCATCTGGCCTGATAGACCCGACACTGTATCCCATCTGTCTTGAGGCAAAGTCACCAGGAGGAGGCTCACCTGCTGCCTTTGTGGGCCTGCTGAGGTGACTTGGACCCTGCTATGTCCCTGTGAGACCAGGCTACCTGAGAAAGAGCCCCCTCTGGGCTGGGGAACCTAGTGATGTGGGAAGTCTGGGCATCCATGCAGATGGGCCCAGAAAGGTACAGGGAGAGGCCTAAGATCACACAGCAGATCCACAAGGCAGAGTACTTGGATCTGGACACTGCTTCACCATGGCCTGAGCTCACGAGCTCCTCTGTCCAGTCAGGATTGCTTGAGGGCCTACCATAAGCCAAGCAGTCTGCAGCTCGGCCTTCCAGGCTGTGCTGCAGTCCCAGGATCAGTGGGGAGAGCCAGAGGAGACAGCTTATAAGGGAGGAAAAGCGAATCTCAGTGATGCCTAGGGCTGGCCACTGTGACAGCCCTCCAGCCCCCAGAAGAGGTGCCCACCGCCAAGAGGGGCCCATGGATGTGGGGCACTTGGGGTCGCAAGTGAAGTAGGCAGGTATGCCATCACCCTATTTTATGTACGTACATACGTATGTATGTATGTCTTTTTCAAACAGACTCTCGCTATGCAGTTCAGGCTGACCTTGTAGCCCAGGCTGGTCTCAAACTCACACTGACCCTCCTGTCTCAGCCTCCCAAGTGCTGAGATTACAGGCATGTACCACCATGCAACTTTTTTTTTTTTCAGAGCCAGGGATTGAACTCAGGCCCTTGTACTTGCCAGGCAAGCGCTTATTCTACTGAGCTATCTCCCCATCACCCCATTTTAGAGATGAGGAAGTGGGGGATCGAGTAGGTGAAGTCTCTCTCTTGCCAGGTCACATGCAGGGGAGTGGCTACTCTAGGCAGCACCCTGGGGTGTCCGACCCTGACTATTTTGGAGATAACAGCAGAAGACAGGTCCACACAGCCTCCCTCCTGCCCCCAGGGCAGCCCCTTACTATCCCTCTTTCTCAGACCATGTCCCCTTTGGCATTTTGCTGAATCCAGGGTTGTGTGGCTGGAAGGTCACGCACAGCTCAGGCCCCGGGCAGTCCTCTGTTGGGCTTGGTGGGTGTCTCAGTTACTTTTCTCTCATTGCTGGGACAAAATACCTGACACCCCAAATTAAGGAAGGAAAGGTTTATTTCACCGAACTCCCAGTTAAGGGAGGTTTCAGTCCATGCTTGGCTGGCTCCAAGGCAGACTGGCACATGGCAGAGGGCAGCTGTTCATGGCGACAGAAACCAGCAAAACGGCAAGGCAAAATGGGGGGAGTAGCAGCAACAATGGCAGCAAAGCACGTCTGTCTCCCTTATGCTGTACTTAGGCTATCCACCCCCGGCCCGGCATAGCACTCACACGCATAATCCCAGTAGCATTTATACCCCTAATCCCAGCAGTGGCACTTATACCTATAATTCCAGTACTGAGTCAATAATTAATCACAAAGCCTAAAAGTCCGTCCCATGACTGCATGAGGCTTTGAGGGGACAACTAGACACAAATCGTAACAGCGGGAAAAGGAACTGCCTTGTGCCAGTCCCTTGGTGGCCCCGCCCCTTGCCTAGGGTGGGCCCCAGGCAGTGCCTGGGAGAATCCCCTTGTGGGATCCTGTCTTCTGTAGACCCAGAGCTGTCTCCTCCACTGAGGGCTGGGCCAGGCCAAGGGAGCCACCCACCCCACGCAGTCAGGGGAGGGGGCCCACTGCACCCAGCCTGGTCACCCACAGGGAGTTTTGGGGTGCTGCAGCTTGCTTCCCTTTCTAGTCTCTGGGATACTGAGACATACACTCTGCCATATTCTCCCTTTCCGGGTGAGGACACCTGTCTCAGAATTGAGTCCCAGCTTTGGGACCTGAGTTCTAATTCAGCCTCTGCCACCACAGAGCAGGACGTCTGATGCTTTATGTGCAGGCTCTAAGCGCCAGACTGGATTCAAGCCCTGTGTCAACCGCTTGTGAGCTCTGAGACCTTGGACGAGTTACTTTACTTCCCCAGGCCTCCTTTTCCTTATCTTTATAATGGGCACGATGATAAAACCTATAATACCTACTCGTAAGATTGCTATGAGGCTGACAGGGCTTCATAGTGTCTGGCACATGGTAACACTTCCTCCTGCGAACAGTTATGGCTAGGGTCCGCGCACAGGCTGTGGGGGCCTCAGTTTCCACAAGGAAGTGAGGGGCTTCATTCACAAGATGAGCTGCCCGGGGCTTTCTTGTCACAGGGTTTCTCTGGGTGTTTTTGCCACATTTCATCCACCCTGTTGTCCTGAGGGAGGGACTTTTCTAATGCCTAAGAGAAAATCCTCTTATGCAGGAGGCATGCGCATGCGCATGCGCATGCGTACGTGTTGGGGTGGTACGTGCGCGGTTGGGGTGGTGGTGCCCAGTGTCCCAGCTTTGCTCTGTAGTAAATGCCTGGGCCTGCCCTGAGAGCAGCAGCGGGGATCGAGAAGTGAATCTGTCCCCTTCAGCTGTGTTTAATCAGAAGCCCCTCTCCGGGCTGGCGGGTGAGGCCCTTTGCAGTGTAATTACCTGTCCCAGCTGCCGGGCCAGTGAGATCAGCAAGGGCAGAGCCCGCCCAGGCGTCTGTGCCGGGACCCATCTGCAGCTGCACTGGCTGGGTTCCTCGCTGGGTCCTTGTCTCGCTTCCCGCCTTCCTCCTGGACACTGCTCAGCAATGTGCCCCCCACCCCCACCCCATCCCCACCAGCGGCATGGCAGGAAGCTCTCCAGTGAGCTCTAGAGCGGTACTGACCCCCTGCCTGGCTTGGCTCTGTGACCTTGGGCACATCCTGCCAACTCCCCGGGCATCTCACTTTTCTATGGATGGCCCAGAATGCTGCGAGTCCCCCTGTGATGTCCTGGGGGCCTGGGTTTTGTGCGATTTTTTTTTTTTTGTTTGTTTTTTTTCATCCCTTGCAGACCCAGTTTTGGCTTGGACTTCCTGCATTAATCCACTTGGTTGTCTCCATTATACAGACAGGGAGAGTGAGTCCTGGCAGGTGACTTGGCTCTAGGCCCAGGAGGAGGCCTCGACCCTTGCAGGGCAAGCTCTGCCTGGATGTGACCCCTTCCTTTGGCCAGGCTGAGCGAGTGAAGTGGCTGATGGGAATTTACAGAGTTGCTGGCCCCTGTGTTCACATGCTGGCTGCTTGGCCACTTGGAATAAACAGCAGAGAGACTGAAGGTGCATATTAGGTTTCCAAAATAGCCTTGGGAGTTGCTGTTTTTTCCCAGCAAAGCTGTAAACAGACCCCTGGGTGGGGCCCCAAACCCTCCTAGGGACAGACCCCTGGGGCCTCCTCTTGCATCTTGGCCTCCGGGTGTCCAGAAACTTGTGTCCAGAGCTCCTGCTGGTTTATTTTTGTTGTTGTTTTGTTTTGAGACAGGGTATCACAGTGTGGCTCAGGCTGGTCTTGAACTCATTTGAGCCCAGGCTGGCCTCAAATTCACATCGGTTCTCTTGCCTCAGCCTAGAGTACTGGGATTACAAGCTTGAGCTTTCACGCCCGGCTCCCACTGGCTTCTGGAGGTGGGCAAAAGTGGGATGGAGCCCTGAGGCTGAGGGCTGGATGGTGCTGGGGGTGGGGTGGGGGGAGAGGAGCTCTAGGGGCTGGGCCAGGTCCCAGGCTCAGCCCAGGTGAGGTAAGCCTCGCTTTGAAGTGGAAAGAAGAGAGTATCAAAGCAGGCCTGCTCTGATGAGGCAGGCTCTGGGGAGACTCAGGCTGGCTAGAAGGGTAGACAGGGAGGCCACTTCTAAGGCTACTGTGAGTCAGGGCTGCACTGGCCCTAGGTTGGATCTTCTAGGGAAGGCCCTGGTGGTGACCCTCAAGGGCCCTTTTTTGTCCTTTTTATCTGCTGTGTACTGAGCAGTGTACTGGACCCTAAAGTTGTTGCTGTGACCCAGAGCTGGGGTGGATTTTGCAAGAACTAACTAGGGGGAACCTGCAAGTAATAGCCTGAGTACCAGGTGACCCAGGGTCTTGCAGGGCAGCAGGGGGCGTCTTAGCCCCGGTCTAGGAGTCAGGGAAGGCCTCCTGGAGGAGGGGCGGGTACACCCAGGTCCTGACTGAGGTCAGCGTTAGAAAGGGGGAGGGCGCGGAACCTTCCAGACAGAGAACCCAGCACAGCCAGGGCCATGGAAGTGCCACACAGCCGGTGCCTGACAGGAGGTCCTGGAGGGGACACAGAGCTTGCCACCCACGTGGCAGGGCCTCTATCCCTTCAGAGGACAGCTGTTGGGCTCACAGGTGTCTAACCTTGATCTTTCAACTTTGCCTTTAGTGGGAGGCAAATGCCACCCACAAGGAAGGGTAGGATGGATGGAGAGGTGGTGTTTTGACTCTTAGGAAAATGGAGGCACAGCATAGCACTGCTGCAGGAGCCGGGGTGAGGACCTGGGGTCCTGTCTTAGCTTGGCTCATAGGTGGCTTTATGATAGCCAGCGGTGGGGAGTGTGACTCAGGCAGCAACAGCTGCTGTGCCACACACATAGACAGCCCCATGTCACAGAGCCTTTCCTGAGGCTGTCCCCCCTTGAAGCTACCACCATGTGTGTGCCTGTGCGAATGTACTGGGGTGTTCTTCACCGTGTTGTGCAGCTTGTCAGGACTTGGCCACGACAGTCAGGAGCCACGGAAGCCACGGCACCACGCCCGGCCTGCTGGCCCACCTGGAGGGATGCTGCGGTGTGTCAAGTGGGAAAAGCATGCCTGGAACTGCATGCATCAAACCCCATTTCTGCTTTTTTTTTTTTTTTTTTTTTTTTTTGAAAACACTTAAGAAAAAAAGAATCTCATAAGAAGAATGTGGGAAGGGCGTGCTGCTGGTTGCAGTGGTCACTCAGGGAAGGTGCAGGTGGGGTTTGCGATTGTTTTGTCCGGCTTACCTGTGTAGTTTTTTTCCCCTTTCTCCTTTGTCATCACTGTAAAACCCTTGTGCAATTTAAAACAAGCAGAAAATGAGCAGGTATTTTTGGCCTTATAATTTAAGTGGTTTTCTGACTAAGCAAGCATACATAACAGCATTCAGAATTAGGGATGGGCCAGAGGGGAGTGGCTTAGTGCCTTCCGTTGCTAAAACAAAATACACGCGACTGGATAACTGATAATGAGATTCAGCTCCCAGGTTTGGAGACTGAAAGTCCAGATGGCATGGTGCGGGCTCTGGGGAAGGCTGGCTGTGTCACAACATGGGGGGACACGTGGGAGAGAGTGGGCCAGGAAGCCAGGGAGTGGGGAGGAGCCAGGCGTGCCGCCAGGGTCCCAGGAGGAGCACCTCCATCCCTCCTGAGGGCAGCATCTCTCAGACACCCCACATCTTCCCAGCATTATCATGCTGCAGACCACAGGTCCAGCACACAGACTTGAGGACACCCTCAGACCACAGCAGAGCGCGGTGGGGTGGCACAGCCCATGTCCTAGCAGTTGTTCCTTTTCAACCAGGGCAACACCACAGGACAAAACATGACGAAAGTACTAGCAACCATAGGCAAGAGGGTATTTCAACGTGGACTACAAGGTAGACGGACCTTGAGGACATTTGCTAAGTGAAATAAGCCCGCCACAACAAGACAAATGGTGTGCGATTCTGTGCCCACGAGCTACACGGAGGGTCTAATCAGATGGTAGGAGAGAGGAGCATGTGCCCTGAGGGTTTTACATTAATGGAGATTCAGTTTGGGGAAAAGAAAACATTTCTAGGACAGGGTGGTAAGAGCTGGTCACAGGGAGAAGGTGCTTAATGCTGCAGAACTGGCCACTCAGAAATGGCTCACTGGTAAATTTTATGTTGTGTGTATCATACCACAGTTAGAAAAGATACAGGGGAACCAGAGAGACAAAAGCCACCTCCGTGCCACCCTAGCCACCCAAGTCCCTCTCTAGGGGCAACAGGTGTTTTGGGCATGATGCAGATGCCAACAAGTGTTTTCTTTCTAGTCCCTCAGATGGGTCCTCTTCACCCAGGGGCAGATCCTAGATGCTTTTTGGTCTTGCGGGCCCAGAGTGGGCACCCTGCCACCCATGCACACACAGGGCCTTGGGCCTCCCGTCCCTGTTGGGTTGCAGGATGGAGGGTGAGTCCCATCCTGGAGAGAGCTCCAGAGCTGGCTGCCGTCTCCCATGAGGAGGACACTTGTGTCCATGCCTGAGTCCCCTGCACTTGGCTCCTGAGTGCCTGTGCTTAAACAGCATTTGTCCATCTACCCTGGGGAAGGAAGCACACTAGAAGTGGCCACCAGTTCTAGGGCAGAGTTCCCCTAGGTATGTGGCTGTTTTCCCGTCAGCGACTGTGACCCTGGCTTTGCAGCTGGGGCTATGTTCTGAGTGGTGAACTAGGGTCACGCATAGGGGAAGGGATTCACGGGGCTGAGGAGGTGTTATCTTACCACTGAGCTGAGGGGCCCAGATGGACCTGGATTTAACCTCAAGCACATCTTTTTTTACCTAAACCTCAGTGTTCTCATCTGTAAAATGGGAATGATAACATCCAGCTCACAGACCTGTGGTAGGGGCTTGTGCAGGAGTGAAAGGGTTGATACATAGTATTTTATAGTGATGGCAGAGTGTGACGAGAGAAATAGGGAAGTGGAAATTTATAGTGCAAAAGCAGGTCTCAAGACTGGAAACAGCTGGCCATAATGGGTCATGGGGACATCACAGAAGTCTCCCTGGAGGAGGTGAGGAGGTTGTGCTTATGCCTGCAAGAGGCTAGAAATGGTGTCCAGGAAAGCTCAAAGCGGCCTGTAATTCAGGGTGATTTCTCCTTGTATGGGGTGCTGCTCCCTAAGTAACTTTCTTTCTAAGCATAGTCTTGCAGGGTAGGGTGTCCTGTTCCCTGCCAGGCCTGTGCCCTGGCTTGCAGGTGTCCGTCAACTGCCATCTCTCCTGGGGGCTCTAAGGGCCCTCACTCTCTGACACTGGGTCTCCTTCACTGGGTCATCAGGAAAGTGGCTCATGGAGAGGAACGGCAGGTGGTCAACGGGCCCAGGAGAGGGCCTCTAGGACCTGGTGCCCGTCCGGTGCTGTTGGGGAGCAGCCAGCCTCTCCTGCCTCGGTCTCCCTGCTGCCATGGTGGCCCTCGTGAGGATGGACCCCAAGGGGCCAGCTGCACCTGCTAATCCTTAGGGCTCATCTGGGTATGCAGAGGGCAGAAGCTAACATTTCTTGGTCTTGCTGACAGGGGGAGTCAGGACCCTTCCTATTTAGTGTCTTTCCTTCTGTCACCTTCCCCAGCCCTCTGTGCTGTGGTCACCCAGCCCATTCACAGTGACACATAGCTCATTATTGTTAACATCAGCACCATGATGGTGACAGCATAGTGGCTCCGGGGTCAGGCAGCTCTGGGTGCAGGTTGGGCCCTATCACTCGCTGTGGTCTCTCTAAGGGACTGTCACTGGAGGATCAAGGGAATGAGGGTGCCAACTTCCTCATGCTCATGGCCTGCCAGCCACTGTCATGGCCACTTCAGTCCGTTATGCCATGGGTCAGTAGCAGAAAACACTGAGGTGGGTGGTGATAGTCATGGCCAGAGAGGGCGTGTAACTCGCTTAGGTAACAGAGAGCTACAAGATGTTTAGCTTAAGGTTAGAATTGTGGTTATGGATAGGCTGGCCCAAGATTGGGTACCCAGGGTGGTAGGGGCCAGCAGCCAGAGGCCTGGCATTGCCCAGGTTAACACTGAATGCCACTTCTTCTTGGGTCCAGTGAAGGACCACGCCTAGGGTCTGCAGATAGCACTGCAGGTGTTGTGTGCAGGGAGATTCTTGGGAGGCCTAGGACCAAGAGAGAACTTGAGACAGCTGTGGGGCCTTCTGCCTCCCAGCCCGGTGCCCTCTCTCCTGGGGGCACAAGACCCTGCCTGCTCCGAGCAGCCTGGTTCAGGTGAGGGCCCTGGTACATGAGTGGAGACTCATCTCAGCCCGCGCCCTGGGCTGCCCAGCGCATTACTGCCCGCCAGTAATGGAACCAGCTGCCCTGGTTAAGTGTTCACATTAAATTAATACCTCCTCTGCGGAGACAATCAGTTGGCATTTAATTTGTGTTTCCTTCTGAGAGCAGCAGAGTATAGCTGGACAGCTCTGATGGGTATGCCTGTGAGGTGTCCCTTCCTGGGGACTGGTGGAGCTCTGTAGAGATGGGGAGCTGAAGGCAGGTGGGGGAGGGCCCTTTCTGCTTGCTTAAACTTCCTGGCTGCCCTTCTAGGGGAGAAGAAAGGACCACTGTACCCCAAGGGCCAGGAGGAAGTTAGGAGGTAGTAGGCCCCTGCATTTGGCAATTAGCAGCTGGGGAATGCACCCCTGGTTGGCAGTGGGGTTTCTGCCCTTCTATTCCCACCCCTGCCCTTCCCACCCTGTTTCTTTATCTGCCTTTTGCAGCCTATCTGGCTTGTCCAGGTATGAAAGTGGGTGGCGAGGAATGAGGAAGATCCCTGGGACTCGTTTTGGGACTCCCCGTAAGGGCTCAGTGGAGGCTGGCTGCACCCCAGGGAGAGCCCACCCCACCCAGGCTGCCTCTGGTGCAGCCGCTTCTCCCGTTCAGCGGGGCACCCAGGCCAAGACACTGGCCACTTGGGGAGGGGCAGCACCCTCCAAGCACGTGGAGGAGGCAGCACAGGGCTGTGGGGCGCTGTCTGGACGACGTGTCCAGCGAGTAGGGTGCAGCCGAGAGAGCACTCGCTGGAAAGGAAACGTCTCTCCGCCCCCACCCGCCCGCTGCCTGGGCCAAGCCCACGCTCGGCCCCATTGAAGTTTTCCACGGGTGGCACCTGAGCTGTTTCCCATCATCTGAGTTGGCCCGGGCGTGCCGCCCCACGCCTCCCTGTCGGGTGTGGACGTCCCGAGGCTCCCGCCTGCCCTAGGTGCAGTGCAGACCTTGCAGCCCTGCCCAGCAGTCTCCACCTGACCCAACCAGGTCTGGACTGGGCTTTTTCACCCTCTTCTGCCTCATGTACTCTCGGCCTCTCAGAAGGAGTCATGTGCTTACCACCTCACTTCCCCGATGGGGAAACTGAGGCCAGGGAGGGCAGAGGACTTGTCCAAGGCACACAAAGCTGGAAACAGTGGGAGCAGGGCTGGAGGGTCTGTGGTTGTCCCAGAGACCTCCAGTATTTACCAGGCCTGCGCCCACTTTACTCCCCAGCTGCAGGCTCCGTGGACAGCACAGGAAGTGAAAACCCTCTGAGTCAGTCTCCGTGTGGGCTTCGGCTTATGTTTCCGCCCCTCTTAGGCCGGCCTTCCTAGCTCTTTTCCTGGGTCTGTGTCATGTAGAGCCTCTGGCTGAGCGGCTGGGATGCGGGGTGGGGGGTGGGGTGGAGTGGGACTGGAAGCCGCCCCTCCTCCGCGGCCAGCTATGATTTCTTGTCAGTCACGTGCTCCCAGTGGTGGCTCCTCAGGAATGCCGGGAGACCACATCTGGCCGAGGCCCGGTGCTGCTGCCTCCCGGTCCTGGCCACCAGCCTCCCAAGTGTGCCTGATTTGTTAAGATGGTGGCGGAGGCCCCACATCACAGCCACGCGTCACTCTGTGTAGTCATTTCCTCTTGCCGCCTGTGTCCGTCTCAACCTCTCTGCCACTCCTCCGTGGCTCTGGATCCTTGGGCAGCGGGAGAGGGAAGGCTGCTCCTTCTCCCTGCCTGCTTCCTGCCCCAGCTCTTCCTCCCCAGCCTGTCTCCAGGGAGAGGCTCCAGCCAAGCCGACTAAGGCAGCCTGGACTGTGCTGGGAGCTTGGCTCCTGGGAGCCCCTGGCCCGGGAAGTACAGATACAGATGCAACGGGGAAAAGGGGCTCTGGCTGGGCAGAGGGGGTGGAGGCCCAGGAGTGAGTGCTGCTTGCTTCCAGCCATCTTTGCATCCATCCATTCATCCATGTTCCTTCAACAAAATGGGCCCAGAAATAACCTCACTCTGACCACTAAGTGCCTGGCAGGATTCAGGCGCACAGAATATGGTATAATGGAGGCAAAAGCCTGGTGAGGAGGGCCCAGCTTGACACCCAGCTCCGCCTCTGTGCCTCCTTCCCCAGCAAAGTGGTGAATCTGACGTCTTATTTCCTCTTTCCCCCATTCAGCTGGGACCCAGGGTTCCAGCAGACCCTGGTGCCTCGGCCTCCCAGCGTGGTCTGGTATCACAGGGCTGGGACACAGTGGCCAGGCTGTCTGGAGAGACTGGGGCAGGGGGCCCCCAGGGTAGACACCTCAAACCCTAGAGTCTCAGGTAGGAAAACAGTTGAAGTAGATGCTGAGGCGTGGGGAGGAGATGACATTTGAGCTAAGCCCAGGAGGAAGGGAAAAGGAAAGGAGGGCCGGGCGTGGTGGCGCACGCCTGTAATCCCGGCACTCGGGAGGCTGAGGCAGGAGGATTGGTGTGAGTTTGAGACCAGCCTGGGCTACCAAAGTGAGCTCAAGGCCAGTCTGAACTGCATAGCAAGACCCTGTCTCAAAAAGACGAAAAAAAAAAAAAAAAAAAAAAAGGAAAGGAGGGACCTAGGCAGTGAGTCCTTTCCTCATCTGCAAAATAGTTATTTTAATCCTTGGTGGACTTTTTATATATATGTACATGTGAGTAATATCTTATACACGTGTGGACAGGTACCTAACTTGGCAAACACCTCCGGAGGTAACAGTGACTGGCCCTCCTTTCCTGTTGTCCAGCACTCAATGGGAGAAGTCGGGAGGACTTCGTGGGTCAGGGTGGTCCTCTGGGGGCTCATCTCATGCCCCAAAGGTGGTCTCTTTACGATGACCCCAGCCCTTCTTCTTCAGTTCACATCTCACATGGCCCAGGGATCCTTTTGGCCTGAGAGGGCCCAGGAGTTGGAATCAGCCAGACAGGAGTTTGATTGCAAGCAAGCGCTACCACCTTTCAGCAGGGCTGACTTCGGGGGCCTTAGTGCAGCCTGCGGCTAAGAGCTACGAAGGCTCCCCGGACTAGTGCGCCCCCTCTCGGTGGGAGGCTGCGCTTACCTTGTGGCTGTGAAGACGCTGCTTCTTCTGCCCAGGACACCGTTGTTCCACCCAGCCCCAAACTTAACTGGGTGGGCAGGGCCAGGCGGGATGGAATGGCGCTGGGGAAGCCGATGTTGAAACCGCAGACGCGGCTGATCAGGTTTTGGTGACGCCGGCTGCTCCCTCAGCCTGAGCTGAGCTGCAGCAGATATTGGGAATCTGCTGGGAGAAAGACATTGCCTACCTGGCCCTTCACCCCCTCTCCTAGCCCCCAGCAGCTGAAGTGCAGAGGTTTTCTGCTCTGTCAACACTGGCACCCGCTGAGCCAGGCTTTTCTTGCCACCAGTGTGGGGAGAGACATCTTCAGGGCAATGGGGTCCATATCTGTACCGCCAGCTGCCTTCCACACCCCGGGGACAGGTGAGCTGCTTTGGGAATGACAGGCCCATGAAATCACTCCTTCAAACTGGTCTAGGGGTACATACCAGGAAGCATGAAGTCATGGGGTCAGGGGCAGAACTTCAGGGTGCAAGGAGTGTGGGGGAGGTGGAGGCACTGAATTGTGTGTTTCCACAAACTGGTCTTGTCAGACCAGCTGCCCCACCCAGACCTGCTGAGTCAGGGTCTGCAGGGGACAAGGCTGCCAGTGACACCCAAGTCTCACACTTGCTGCTCTACAGCCGGGCCAGGTATTCATCCCAGCTCTCTGGGTGCTCTCTGCGTGGCCATAGATGAGCCGCTTCATCTCTCTGAATTCTACCTCACTCATCTTCAAAATGGTTTTGGATAAAAATCTTTTACTTGATAGCTGGGTGTGGTGGCGCACGCCTGTAGTCCCAGCACTTGGGAGGCTGAAGCAGGAGGATCAGTGCAAGTTGGAGACCAGCCTGAGCTACAAAAGTGAGCTCAAGGCCAGCCTGAACTGCATAGCAAGACCCTGTCTCAAAAAGACAAAAAAGGGGGGGGGCTGGGCTGGGGAGATAGCTCCGAGGCACAAGTGCCTGCTGGGCAAGTGCAACGTTGTGAGTTCGAACCCTGGTCCCACAAAAAAAAAAAAAATAATCTTTTACTTGAGCAGGTTAATAATTCATGTTGCCGGGCATGGTGGCTCACGCCTGTAATCCCAGCACTTGGGAGTCTGAGGCAGGAGGATTGGTGCAAGTTCGAGACCAGCCTGGGCTACAAAAGTGAGCTCAAGGCCAGCCTCAACTGCATAATGAGACCCTGTCTCAAAAAGACAAAAAAAAAAAAAATAATCATAATTCATGTTAAAGCAGGTGATGTGTGCCTATGCCTGTGCCATAGGCTATGCTGTACACTGACATTTTGTCTTAACTATCTGGAGGTCCAAAGCCATGGACCCATTTCCCCTTGTGTTGATCCGGGCAAGTGGTTCTCCCTCTCTGGACCTCCTTTTCTCTAGCTGTACAATGGGTCTGCTGACCTCTCCCCAGAGGGGAGGTTTTGCCCTGCCACAGTCCCAGGGTCATCTGGAGCGTGTGTGTCATTCCTCACCCTTGCTGCCCCTGCAGTAAGACACAGACATGAGAGTATCCCAGAGGCCAGGTTGTGTCTGCAGGGCCACGCTCCCCTCAGAGCAGCATGGCCAGGAAAGATGATTCAGCTGGGGACCTGTCTGCCTTCACCTCCCCCAGGGAAGCCCCGGATGTCCCATGCCACCATTGGGTCTGCAAGAAGTGGAAGTGATGGAAAGCACGCTCCTGACATCCTGGGTGACCTTGAGGAAACAACTTGCACACTCTGAGCATTAGGTCTACTCTGCACAACAAGAGCATGCAGGACAGGATCCCACCCTGCCCCCTTCCCAGCATCCGCCAGCGCTAGCAGGAGCCCCATCCCCTCTGGCCTCTGGGTCCGGACAGGCTGGGCAGTTTTGTGGGCTAATGAGGGGGTGGCAAAGACTGAAGTGAACGGGAAGGGCATGCATCCCCCTGGGAGCCCTGCAAGGCTGTCCAGTGTGGGAGAGAAGAGGAATTTTCCTGTGTGTGCAAACAGTATCCGTTTTCTCTTGTTTCCAAAAGCTGGTGATGTAACCCACTCTTTGTCCACCCCTCCTCCCCTCTGGCCTATTTTTAGCGAGCCCCACAGCATCCTAAAAGGCTTCCAGACTGCCTCGCTTTTCGGGGCCATGTGGAGAGGGCAGCCTTGGGTGAGGAGAAACAGAAGCTCAGCTCTGTGTCCCAGGACAGAGGGAGGAAAGGAAGCTGTCTCACCTCCTCCTTGGAGGGAACAGAGGGTTAGGGCAGTAGGCTGGGCCTTCAGGCTTTGAGGGCGCTGGTCTTGGGAAGTCTGTAGAGGGACCCCAAGCGGTCATCCTGCAACTTCCCCCAGGCCTGGGTCCCTGTGCCCCCTGCCCTCCCCCTGCCTCGGGCATGTGACTCTGAGCCTTGATCTTCTCCATACATGGAGAGGATGACACAGCCTAGGCCCTGGGGCTGCAGGAGGACTGAGCAACTTCCTGTGGAAGGACACTGTGACAAAGGAGGTGTCTGAGGGGAGTGGGGTGGGGGTGGGGGATTGTGCCAGAGCCGCTCCCCCCACCCTGCAGTTAATACTTGAGGTGGTCTACTGTGCATCATACCTGTCTGTACCCCTTCATCCTTCTCGGCTTCAGCCAGCGCCTGTGTGAATGAAATGACATTCAGAAGGCCCTTGGCATAGGGCCTGGCGTTTGATAAATGCTAAAGAAGCAAGAACTGTGTTTGTGGAGCTTTGCTTTAGTGTAATGAAAGAGGCCTAGATGTGAATCCTGGCCTCACCACCAAACAGCTGTGTCTTTGGGCAAGACCTTGGGCTGGAGCTTACCTGGGTAGATTTCTGTATTGGTTAAGGTGGGCTGCAGCACACCCAGGGTCTCCAAGGTAGTATTGGTGCTTGACACAATGAGTTTATTTCTTGCTCATGCAAAGGAGGGCCCAAGCGTAGCCAGCTGCAGGCAGCCTTCTGAGGCATCCAGCAGCAGCAGCAAAAGCAGCAGCATCTGCACCGCGCTTTACAGTTTGTGTGACGAGACAGTGGTCTCTCTGACTTGGCTCCCCGTGGTGCCTTGCTCAAGCCCTGGGAAGTGGCACTTGTCACCGCCTGGAACTATGATCACCATCAACCCAGCCATCGAGTTCTTCCCCTACCACCCATCAGCTGGGTGGGCGCAGGGATGGATTTGCCTGTGCACCCTCCTCACCCAACACCAGGACAGGGCTGGGGTGGGTACCCAGGGCTGCACTGACTGGGGTGCACAGGTCACACTCTGACAACTGTGTTCCTTTTTGCAGATGGGAAGAGGAGCTCGCCAAGCGCATGGACCTCCAGACCATGGTGGACACGCTGCAGGAGGTAAGGGTCCTTGGGGTCCCCACCAGGAGAAGAGAGGGAGAACCATGTGGCCAAGGCTGTCAGGGCAAAGCTAAGAAGTGTTCTCAGAACAGCCTCTGCTCTGCGTGGCTTCCGTGGCCCCAGCCACTACTCTGAGAAACTGGGAGCTCTTTTCTACCTCCTGTATGTAAGGACTAGGAATGGCCCAGCCAGCTGGCCTGAGAGCTTGGCCTCAGGAGGTGGGAAGCCTGGGTCTTGGTGGGGTCAGAGCCTCCATCCTCAGCCTATCTCCCTGCACTGAGGCTGCATTAGGGGTTTCCAGGTCTCCCTGCCCCTCAGTTGAAAGTTCCTTAAGTTTGGCCTGATGCCGTGGAGAGAACTGGCAGGCTTGTGCCCAGGAGGCCCCCCAGCTCGACTGGTGTCCGTGGTGGGCACATCACCCTTGCTGCTCCGCTAGTGACTCTGCCTTCTGGGGTCCACTGCTATCCCACTGTGGCAACTCTGAGCAGCAAACATTACCCCTCAGCCTCTATTTTCCCCTAAGTCAAACAGGAACAAGAATAGTGATTCCAGCACTTGGGAGGTTGAGGCAGGAGGATCAGTGCAAGTTCAAGACCAGCCTGGGCTACAAAAGTGAGCTCAAGGCCAGCCTGAAAGGCACAGCAAGACCCAGTCTCAAAAAAAGAATAGTGGTTCTGTCAGAAGGCATGAGAAGTGCTTTCAAAAAATTTTAACAACTCGGTCTGGGGAGATAGCTTAGTGGTCTAAACACCTGCCTGGCAAGTGTAAGGACCCAGGTTCAATCCCTGGTACCACATGCCATGCCAGCCCTGGAACCCCTGGCAGGCCGTGCCGGCTGCTGAAACCAGGCATGGTGGCACACACCTGTAATCCCAGCACTGGGGAGGCTGATACTAGTCCTGGCTGTGTAGTGAGACCCTGTAGCAAATATATGAATAAATAAAAGATTAAAAATTTGTTTTAAATGATTAGGTATGGCAGTATAGCCCAGTGACGGAGCCCTTGCCTAGCCTGTGTGAGAACAACAACAACAATAATAATAATAATAATAATAAATTCATTTCTGATATTTAAAGCAGTTATAACCTAAGAAGGAGACAGACTAAAATAATTACCCACATGTAGAAGGAAGAGAGTGAGCATCCATCTTTTTTTTATAACAAAATACTTTTTTAATTCGGAAAATTCATGAAGCATGCAGAACAGAATCAAAACTGCCTCCAGCTCTGCCCGTCTACAGAGGATCAGTCGGCGTGTGTCCTTCTGGTCTCTTCTGTGCCAGGGCTCCCCACCCACGTGGCTAGGTGCATACACATTAGGGTGCTGTGGCCACATTGCTGTGTTTTCTACATGAGAAGTGGCCAGAGATCAGCAATTTCCTGTGGAGCAGCCTCAAAGCATAATGGGCCAGGGCTGGCGAGATAGCTCAGTGGTCTCAAGTTCCTGCTTAGGCAAGCTTTGGCAACTGCAGGGACCAAGGTTCAAGCCCCAGCACCACATGCTGTGCCAGTCCCAACCCCAGGGCCGGCTGAGCCGGCCATACCATAAAGAAAGAAAGAAAGAAAGAAAGAAAGAAAGAAAGAAAGAAAGAAAGAAAGTTAGAACAAAAAACAAAAGACATAAGCTTAATGGACCATAAATAAATAATGAATAAATAAAGTAAAGACAAAACATAAGCTTAATGGGCTGGAGCCCTTCATTACCTTAGCCTGCTCTTTTTCTCTTACTATCTGCCATGGGCTTTTCTGTGCCATAAACGATGCTCTGGAAAGTGTTGGGGGCAGTCAGCAGGGCACAGCAGGAAGCAGGCAGGGAAAATGAGGTCCTCCGTGGCACCTTTCCTGTGTATGGAGCCACCCGGCCGGGTACCAGGTGTCCAATCCGTCATCCCTGGGGGCATCGGCCCCTCTAAGTCCTGCTCGTCCGTGTCCTCCTGCAGGCAGCGCAGGAAGCCGAGGCCATCCAGGAGGAGATGAATGAGAAGATAGAACGGCTCAAGGCTGAGCTGGTGGTGTTCAAGGGGCTCATGAGTGATGTAAGTGCCACCGGCCGCCACCCCCTGGCGTCATGACCTCCCCTACCCCCATCATGCAGACCGCTTTATTCACTCCGAGGCTCTAAGCTCGGCTTCTAGTTAGAGCCCTGGCTGGCTGCGTTTGTCCTGAGGAGGACAGATGGATGCATCGGAGACCAGCACCCTGCCCGCCCTCCCACCCGCTTCCCTCCATCTGAGTAGAGATGCATTAATCCGCCGCTTAACCCATTGCCCTCCCAGGCTCCTCCGATGGCCTGTACATGTTGCTCGACTCCTTCCCAGCTCGCTGTGCTGCGGGCCTCTGTGTAAGGCACAGGGGTGGCAGTGTGGGCTGGGCTGTGCCAGCCTGAGGCTCCCTGGGCCGGTGACCTCCAGCAGGCTGCCTTGCAAGGCAGGAAAGGCCAGCGTGCATCCTCTGGAGAACATGGGGCCCCCGTGTAGCCATAGATTGGGGTTGCTGTGGGCCACAGTGGCCTCCTTGCTGCTGGGGACCTAGGTGTCTTGATGCCTTTGAGCCGCACGGGCAGTGTGTAGGGAGAGACGGCGAGAGGAGAAGAGGTCTAGGTGTGGGTGACTCAGCCTGGCCTGGCTTCTGGTGCTCAGGGGCATGAGGCTGGTTGTGCTGGAGAATCCTGAGGTGGAGCTGTGGCTTCCCCTCCCTTGGACTGGGACACCCTTCTCCCAGGTGACCTTCCCCTGCCAGCTGGGGGAGGACTGGAGGAGAGAGGGGCCATGGCGGGCTGCGTGCTGTGTGGAGACCGGGGGCATGCAGACGAGAGAAGAGGCACTCTACTAACAGTGGAAGTTGTCTTTCAGTTTCCTCTAACGAAACAAATACCGACTCTGTTTCCTGCTGAGAGGGTGCCTTGCAGCCCACAGCAGGGCAGTCAGCACACAGGGCCTTCTCAGGCCCCAGGAAGGCCCCACTGCAACCATCCCCGCCCTGAGTAGCCCTGACCCAACCATTCACTCCCCAGCAAAGGCTCAGGTCTCCCTTGGACTCCAGGGGCCCAAGCCCCTCCTGCTTGCTCCGTCCCTTGCTCTCATAACCCCTGCCTGCTGTCCTCCCTGCAGCCCATGACAGACCTGGACACAAAGATCCAAGAAAAGGCCATGAAAGTGGACATGGACATCTGCCGCCGAATCGATATCACGGCTAAGCTGTGCGATGTCGCACAGCAGCGGAACTCGGAAGACGTGTCCAAGATCTTCCAGGTGACTAGGGCCACCCGCTCCCCAGCCACCCCGGCCCCTAGAGCCACCCTGCCCCCACTGCTGCCTGGCCAGCCCCTCTTCTCCCAATATCCACTCACTCCCCTCCTGAGAGGTAGCATTGAGCAGACCTCTTGCCTCCTAGGGAAACATACTCAGGGACCCCCGGACTTACAGGCCCTGCAGACTCCATTGTCCAGTCTGACTGCTTCATCCATGGCTGAGGACACCCAGGCTCAGGGGTCGGGTGACGTCGTGTCCAGGCACAGAAGTGGATAGAGCTGGGCTAGGATTCAGGGCCCAGGCTCTCCAGGATGTGTCCTTTGGCCCATGCTGTGTCCACTGCCTTGCTTTTTGGCCTGTCCCTCTCGTTGCCAGGACTAGTCATTGTGCCAGGCTTTGGGGACATCTGGGCAACTGACTTGCACCCTGGCAGAGGGGCCTCAGAAGTCACAGAGGAGCTGTTGGCCTTTGACTGCGTTTCATTCTGGAAGTCTCTCGACACCCCCAGACTGGACATGTAGTGGAGGGTATCCTGAGAAAGAGAGAGAAAGCAGTTAGATGGGGTCCTGTGAGAGGGCTCAGGGGTGACCAAGGACACATGTTGTTCTCTGAAGGCTGCTTCCTGAGTTTGGGATTGTGGTGCGGCTTTTGCTTGAGCCCAGGCAGTATGGTGTGCTGTCGCTTTGTGTGTATGGCTCTCTGGATGTGGCTGGCAGGGTCCGGGCCACTTGAGGGCCCATTCTCCCTCCATGCCTTCCTCCTACCCCTCTGCTGGAAAGCAGGGGCCCATGCCACCTTCATCTGCATGTGTCGTGTCTGCCTGGGCCTCAGGCCACCTGTCTGCCCTTTGCATGGGAAAGGAGGGCCCTGGGAGCTATGCCGATTGTTGTCGGGGGCATGGCGTCTCTGTGGCTGGCTCTGAGATACCCTGGTGACTCTGTGCCCTGGTCTGCCCCATCTCTGCTCTAAGTCCTCGGGTTGCTTTTCTGGTGTAGGGAAAAAAAGGGGCTCCCAGGGCAGGGCAGGGTCCAGCATCAGGTATTCTCCACCCTGCATGTCTCCTGCCTCACGCTTCTTGCTAACGCCGCCTGCTTCCTAGAAGACCTGTGCCTCTTACCACAGTGGCGGATCCAGCCACACTTCATCCACCCGCTGAGATGCCAGTTCCCTTCCTGCCTGCCCCTACCCTCCATTCTAACCCAGTCTCATAGTTACCTCCATCTCTTCCTTCCTGGTCCAGGTGGTCCCCAAAAAGAAAGAGCGTAAAGTGGCTTCAGATGATGACATCTCAGAGCAGGACAGAGAGGTGAATCAGTTCTCGGATGACGAGGTCGGCTCCATGAACATCACAGATGAGATGAAGCGCATGTTTAACCAGCTGTGAGTGTCCCCACTGCCCCTGCACCCCATTCTTAAGGCCTGACAGGGAGAAGAGGATAGGGTGGGCTGGGCTGAGAGTATCCTGCCTCATTTGCATTTGCTTGGGCCAGGGTATATTTTGGAAGAGTTGGAGTTAATTTGCAACAGTGACAATTCAGGACATTTCATCCTGTGCTCACAGTCTTCAGAGGCCTGAGACCCGGCCTGGGACACAGGGGATGGACCTGAATTGAATTCACTAAGTATCCTCCATGGGTGCTTCTCTAAGGGAACATGGCTGAGGCCAGGCACTCGAAGATAGGCTTCTCCCTTCCCCTTTGTAGATGAGAAAACGGAGCCTCTAAGAGGGGAAGTGAGTGATCAACTCTCAGCTGGCCCACAGCAGAGCTGGGACTCAGACCCAGCCCGTGTCACCCGAGTGCTGCCATCATGAGCTGCTGCCCAGGTGGCCACAGAGTTGGCATAGCCAGTGGTGGCCAGAATAGCCGATAGCGGCTCTTGGAAGCTGACTGTCCTGGTGCTATTTGTGTGCATTTCAACGATGTCACATTAGTAGCATGAAATTTGTGACTGCAGGAAATTGGCAAATGCTACCAGTCAGGGCTCTACTTCCCCGCCCCTGGAAAGCTGGTGGGCCAAACCTTATGCCAGACAGCTGGCCTGGGACCAAGGTAGCATTGTGGCCTTGGCCTCCCTAGTGATATATGCTCAATGTATCTTTAGCAGTGCTCTAGAGAGGAATGGGACACAGATGTGGGTGTGGTCATTTGGGGCATCAAAGGACAGGGCTAAGGCCCAGTTTCTGGAGTCTGTGGCCTCCTCTTTCTCTGGAGTCCCCTGCAGTTAGACACTCAGACCCCAAGAACTCCCAGCTGTGAGGCTGGCTCGTTGCTATGTGGTCCAATGGGCATGGATGGGGAGGAGGCTCAGAGAGGGCCAGCATCCCTTTTCTGTCCCTGATGCTGCACTGTCCTTGTTCCAGTCCTGCTTTGGTTAAGCGGCTGATGTGTAAGGAGGATGAAGAGATGGGGGTTGGAAGTGGGGCAGGGGCGAGCGCCTCAGCCAGCGCCTGTCCTGAACCTGCAGCTCCCTTGACACAGGCATGAGATGGGGCTGCACTGGGAAGATTTGCTGCTTGGCAGTGGCAAGGAGACCCCTGGCCCTAGAGTTCACCTTTGCTTCTGTAGAGAAGAGGGGCTTTTGCAGAAAAGCCTAGCCATTGGCCGGGTCCAGGTTTTCTGGCTCTCACTAGGGTTGTTCTTGGGCCAACACCCATGCTACAGAGACCCCAGGCCAGGTTCATTTGGCTGAAGTGTATTTATTGACTGATTAATTGCAGTATTGAGGAGGGAACTCCTGCCTCTTTTTAATTTTTTAAGAGACAGGGTCTCACTAAGTTGCCCAGGCTGGATTCAACCTTACCATCCTCCTGCCTCAGGTTGGAATTAAAGCCATGCGTGGCCATGCCCCAGCCTTCTGCTTGGATGAAAGGGCTTCTCTGAAATAGCTGTCCCTGGTCTCAAGAAGTCCCCAGGGATGGTTGAGCCGACAGGAATGGGGTGACACATCTGGCGAGCTAAGACAGAAGCTGAGGCAGGGGCTCTAGGAGCCAAAGCTCCCACGTGTGGAAGGAAGGGGTCAGATCGGAGCCAGGCAGGAGCCAGTGCTGTACTAGTGGGTATTGACAGGTCTGGGTGGGGTTCAGGGTCTAATGAGATTTATCTGGTTGTAAATTGCCCAAGTTAAAAAAAAAAATCCCCTGATTACTGTTCCTGCCCCCTTACCCCATCGTGCAAAGCAGCGTTGACCTCTCCCCACCGCTCCCCCGCAGGTCCTGGTTTGCTCCCAAGCTGGAACCAGCCCCCAGCTAGTTTTAAGTCTTTGAATGATGTCCCCATGTCAGGCTTTTTTATTTTGATCTAAATCGGTGGCTTGGGCTTGGGACCAAGGAGAGGAGGAGGAGGAGCAATCTACTGGGACCAGCACCCCACCCGCCCTGGGGCAGGGGTCTCTCCCATCGCAGCTCTTGGAGATCTTCCGGTCCTTTCTGGCCCGAGGTCCTCATCTGGGTTTTCCATCAGATCCCAGACGCTGGCAAGGAGATAAAGGAGTAGTGGAGTCTGGGTTGCCCAGACTGCTGACCCCAAGGGCTCCCAGCCCTGACTCCCTCCCTGGTGCCCCTCTGCTTGCAGCCCAGCTCTTCACGGTGGAGTCTCTGAGCCACCTATAGGCCACCGCGGGAGCCGCTGTTGGGCGGCAGCTTCCCAGCCTGGCTCCAGGGAGCGCTCCCAGCAGCTTTTTCCCAGAAGGTCTTGTGAACCCCAGCCCTCCCCAGCCATTCCCTTGTGGGATGGTTGGTAGCACTGCTCCGGAGGAGGATGCAGGACGGGATTGAGAAGGGAAGTGTGGTGATGGGCCTGGAAGTCTGGAGACGAGACCCTACTCTGCTGGGCCACGGATTCCCTGAGAATCGGTGCTCAGCTCCTGGGCTCAGCCTTCCCACTAATACAGGCTGAGTTGTATGGAACGATTGTGGGGGTAACCAGAACATTCTGGAAAATCCTTCAACCCAGGATAAACCCAGCTGAGTCGTCTCCTATTTGCAATTCTAGCCAATAGGGAGACCCTGGCATCACTCAGGAGTTGAGCTCTTACCCAATTCATGTCTAATTCGTGGTCAGTCCAGAGCCAGTGTAGAATAGTGCTTGGTCATATTCTGGTGGGGAAAAAAGCCATAAGAAATGGAAGGATCTGGCTGCCAGCCCCAGTGTCTGCTACACAGTAGCTGTTTATGGCTTTGAACAAGTGAGTTAATTCTTTCTGTGCTGTGGTTTCCTCAGCTGTAAAATGAGTGTGCTGTAAATAACTTCATTAAAATTTGGAGCTCAAGAAATAGCTGTTAAATAAGTAAAAAAAAACTGTGCTCTGTAGAACTATTGTGAGGACAATATGCAATGTGTCAACTGTTAAAAAAAAAGGGAAAAAGAAAAAAAAAGTAATATTTATGGAAAGTGTTAATGTTTGTTTGATCAATCGTATGTATGTATATCTATCAATCTAAACTGATCTGATGATGCAAATATGTAATATAACCATTGTTAAATTTAAATAATAATAAAAATTTAGAAAAAATAAACCAAAAAAAAGATAACATTAGACTTAAGAGAAAGATAAGTTCAGTCTCTGTTAACTGTAGCCCATCTTCTTTTAAAATGTGTGTTTTCTAAAATGCGGATGGTGGGCGCAGCAGGATGGCTCAGTGGTCTAAAGCGCCTGCTTAGGAAAGCTTAGGAGGCTGCAGGGACCGCATTTCGATCCCCAGCACCAATGCTGTGCCAGCCCTGCCCTCAGGGCAGGCTGAGCCAGCCATAAAAATGAATAAATAAACAAACAAAAGTTCTGAAACAAGAAAAAATAAATAAAAATTAAAAATTAAAAAAAAATGTGGATGGTACTGGGGATTGACCTCAGAGCCTTGCACATGCTAGAAAAGTCCTCTGTCACTGAGCCCCAAATGTATACTTTTAATTATACAAGTCAAACATGCATTCTGCATTTTGAAAGAGTTAAGCTCTTTTTGGATAAGAAAGTTGTCCCTAGGGGCTGGCGAGATGGCTCAGAGGTCTAAAGCGCTTGCTGAGGCAAGCTTAGGCAACTGCAGGGACTGTGGCTTGACATACTGTGCTAGCCCCACCTCCAGGGGCTGAGCCGGCCATAAATAAATAAATAAATAAATAAACAAACAAATAAATAAGCTGTCCCTTTAGAGGCCACTCCTCCCTTTTGTAGGCAGATTGAGAGATGTCTTTCCGCTGGGAAAATGTCCCTTTTTGTCCCCTGCATGGGTCCTGGTTCTGTCCACTAATGCCCTCTGTTGTTCCCCCTCAGGCGGGAGACCTTTGATTTTGATGATGACTGTGACAGCCTGACGTGGGAGGAAAATGAGGATACGCTGCTGCTGTGGGAAGACTTCACCAACTGCAACCCGACCATCGACCTGCAGGGCGAGGTGAGCCCCCGGGGCCCTCGGGCTCCCCAGCATCATGACCCCTTCTCCCCTTCTCCTTGTTTTCCCCTCAGGGTCCCCACCACCCAGTTTATCTGTGTTTTCTGTGTTGTTTCCCCTAGCAGGAAGAAAACTTGGGCAACCTGATCCATGAGACTGAGTCCTTCTTCAAGACGAGAGACAAGGAGTATCAGGAAACGATAGGCCAGATCGAGGTGAGGCTCAGGCGTGGACCTTAGAGGGGTCCTTAGCTGAGAACCCCTAGCTGAGCACACCTGCGGGCCTCACGCAGAGAAGCAAGGAAAGCAGAGGCCTATAGTTTCCCTGCTTGGCCCTGGGGACATATTCTTACAGTCTTAGATCCCTAATCTAAATAAACTGGAAGTGTGAATCCTGCCTGTCCCAGAGCTGGATGTGTGTGTGTTTGTGTGTGTGTACTTATTCATTTGAAATGATGACCCTGGAATAACCAGAGTTAACATTTTAGTGCTGAATGGTGCTAGGCATTGGGCACATCTGCTATGGTTACAGGAGACCAAGTGACGTCCCTGGGCCTCATAGCAAGGAAGCAGCATCCCAGCCAGTTCTCTCTGGCACCACAGGCTACGCACCTGACAGTTGTATAACTGAGAGTTAATGCTCTTATCATGCTGGGGAAGGGTGAGGCTGGAAGAAATATCACTGGCAGAGGAGAAGGGCCAGAACCATGAAGGAGACTTGGGGACTCTTCTAGTGGAGGCCATTGGGGCCAGGGAGGTAGCTCTGTGGCCCAAGTGCCTGCCTGGCAAGTGCAAGGTCTTGAGTTCAAACCCTAGTCCCGGAAAAAAAAAAAAAAAGTAAACAGGGGCTGGGGAGATAGCTCCGAGGCACAAGCGTCTGCTGGGCAAGTGCAAGGTCGTGAGTTCGAACCCTGGTCCCAAAAAAAAAAAAAAAAAAAAAAAAAGTAAACAGTTAGGAATGGAGGCCGTGAGAGATGCCCAGTGATGCTACGTGGATGAACATCACCAGAACTGAGTGGGGCTTACCGGGATGGGCCCCTCTGGGTTGCTAGGCAGCCATGCCCCTTTGGCCAAGAGTATTTCTGGGGGGTGTGGACCAGTGTGCAGACTGCAGAAGGCAAGGGAGGTTGATGTCTAAGAGGCAGGGTCCTGAGCACGTGGTGGCTTCAGTGGTGCCACTACGGAGGAAGTGAGGAGGGAGGTTGCAGAGGTTTCTTCTGGAAGGATGGCCTGTCCTCACCCTTGGTCCCTGTTGGCTCTTCCCAGCTGGAGCTGGCCACAGCCAAGAGTGACATGAACCGACACCTGCACGAGTACATGGAGATGTGTAGCATGAAGCGGGGCCTGGATGTGCAGATGGAGACCTGCCGCCGCCTCATCAAAGGCTCTGCAGACAGGTACCTTGCCCATCCTCCTGGGATTCAGTGGTGGAGACTGGAGACGGGGGTACTTGCTGGAGCTGCACCTCATAGCCTGGCCACATTCCGTTCCATCTTTCCAGCCCAGCCATCCTTCTGTTTGTCCAGCCATGCAGTGACTATCAGAACCCCTGCTGTATCCTAGGGTCTTACACACCTAAGCTCTTAGAGTTTCCCCAACAACTCTGCCCCACATTGCCTCAAGATATACTTGTCGCAGGTCTCCTGAGTGTAAGACTGCAAGGATCTGGTGGTGAAGAGCTGGAATCTCTGCCCTTGTGGAGCATACGCCCCACCCTGTGGGGAGCCAAAGCATGGGAGAGGCAGGCTGGAGACTTCCCCACAGCTTCTGAATAGGCTCCCATCTATCTGCAGGAAGAGCTCTTTCTTTACTTTCTTTCTTTCTTTTTTTTTTTGCTCTAATGTGATAGTCTTTTTTTATTGTTTAAATTTAACACGGGTTATATTACATATTTTCATCATCAGATTAGTTTATATTAATACATATAGATATATAAGATTGATCAAACAATTAAACATTAACCCTTCTAAATCAACATTACTTTTTTTTTCTTTTCCCCTTTCTTTTCCTTGAAAGTTGACATATTGCACATTGTCCTCACAATCGTTCTACAGAGTACAGTGTGTGGGCATGACCCACCTCCCTATTGATGTTGC
>PVJA010014603.1:19722-47176 GCA_004027025.1 Myocastor coypus | reverse complement strand
TTATCTTGCTATATTTCAGAGTTTTGAATAATTTATCTCAACCTCACAAGAGCCGAGCATGGTGGCACATGCCTGTCATTCCAGCACTAGGGGGGCTGAGGCAGGAGAATCCCTGAACTTTCAAGGCCAGCCTACGCTACATAGTGAGTTCAAGTACAATAGTGAGTTCAATGACTAGCAGAAACACCAAAACAACACCCAGAATTTAAAGACAGATTTATTTATATCTATGGGCACTGATCCGGATCCTTCCCAGAATATCAGGACCCAATCTCTGGTGGTCCAGGGCTTACATGAGAGAAACAAACAGAAATGACAGAGGCAGAATGGCTTGTCAATCAGGGACTGGTTCTTGCAATATGCATCAGTGACCAGCTATGCATCACAGTGACCAGCTGCTTTTAAGAGACAGGAGCAGCCAGAACTGGAACAGGAGCCATTACGCAGGCAACCGAAGTACACTGGCTAAAGGGGCCATTTACTGTTACACAGGCCAACCCCGACTCTAATAGGGAAACTTTGTCTCAAAAAAAATGAGTACCAAAGTGTCATGAGAGCCAGGCACACAGGCAACGCCTGAAATCGCAGCACTCAGAAGCTGAGGCAATACAGCAAATTCCAGCCTAGCCCAAGAATGTACACTTCAGGCTGGGCTGGACTATAAAGACGCTGTCTCCAGAGCAAAGAAGAGAAATGAGCCAGGCATGGCTGTCATAGGCATAGGGCGTTCCTCCCTCCAAGATGTATCTCCTGGGCTTTCTTCACATCGTAGGCTGCTCCCAGGAAGGGAAAAGCCATGCTGCCCCCAGCCCCACCAACTCCCACTCTCTGTGCCATCACCATTGATGACAATCTTCCCGCCTCAGCCTACTGAGTGCTGGGATTACGGGGATGCACCCACTCCCGCTCCAAGACAGACAGAGACTTGCGACAAGAGACTTAAAGGAAGGAAGAACTGAGTAGAAGCAGGCACTCCTGAGGAAGTCCAAGGCCTGGATAAACATGGAGGGTATCTAGCCAAAGACTCTGAGACCTGGCCCTGTACAGGAAGGCCATCTGTTGTGGTTTGTGTATAGGTGTCCCCCCAAAACCTCATGCAGTCATGGGGTGGCATCTGAAATTTGCAATTGATTATTGTGGGAATGGGTGCTACACCTCCCCTGGGGCAGGTGATTTGTATTTCAATGTCAGGAAGGAAGCAAAGTTAGCTGCTTGAGCTGCTGCTACCTCTCCCTGTGGTCCTGTTCTTAGCTGCCACCATGAAAGATTGCCCTCTGCCATGTGCCACTCTGCCAAGCCAGATGAAAATGGACTGAAACCTCCAGTAACTGTGAGCTAAATCAACCTTTCCTTCCCTCATTTTGAGCGTCGGGTATTTGTCCCAGCAATGAGAGAAGAGTAACTGAGACACCATCGCAGCTGGCCAAGGCCTGAAAGGCACAAGCAGCCCAACGGTGCTGCTGGGCAGCTCACAGCCAGAATGATGGCCATCTTCCTGGAACAGGGTCTCCTGAGCCTTGAGGAAGGGGTGGCTGAAGGGCCCAGAAAAAGGGAGAACCCCATGGCCATCAGAGATCCTGCCCACTCCTGGGCACAGGGCCACTGTTGGCACCGGATACCGTGGCAGGGCCATTGAAGCCGTGGTTGACATAAGTGTTGGTGTCAGTGTCGGGAGTCAGGGGCTGCTTCTTGCAGGCGTTCTCTGGGGCTGTGTCTGCGCCCTGTACTCGCTCTTTCTCCAGCACCAGAGCAGGGTTGATGTCGGGCCCTGCCAAGAGACGGGAGGGAGTCCATGGTTGGGCAAGCAGCAGTGCAGAGGGTATAGACCCAAAAGGAAAGCAGGGAGCAGGCTGAGCACCCCACCTCCCCTGTTCCTCATGCAGTCACCGAAGCCAACACTGAAGAGGCCCTGAGACCAAGCTGTCCTTTCCTCCAGACAATCCACACCAATACCGCAGCCACCCTCCTCCACTTTCCTTCCGCTGAACAAACACTCAGGGTGGCGTGGGATCCCCAAGTGAGTCTGGACTTGCTACATGCCTTTCTGGGTCATTGCCTGTGTGGCTCAAGCTTCTGTGTGGCCCTGGTGGCCAGGAATTGGGGAGAGTCTCTGTGTGCTCCTTGTCACCTCCCAGCCCAGGGACCAGGCGGCCACCACCTCCACCACCCTGGTCCTGGGGCAGCCCCTAAGGCTGTGTCTCCTTGCTGCCCTTGTCCCTCCTCACCACCCCCATCCAAAAGCCTCCAAAAAGGGCCAGGATATGCCTGTTGGAGGCCGTGGCCTCCCAGCTAGGGACACTGGAGCCATGCAGGATACAACCCTGCTTTTGCTGGACAGAGTCCACAACCCAAGGTGAATATTTCCTCTTTTTCCGCTATCAAATGGGGCTGATTATAATCCCCACGTCCAAAGGTGACAAGAGAATTGGAGGTACATAAGCTGAGGCACAGATGCAGCCTTCTCTGAGCGCTTCCTGGCAACGCTTTATAACGAACAGTGTGGCACAGCGTGGCAGTGAGTGCCTTCAGCTTGCCCACCCTGAGAGCCGGAAGCACTCCCATGCTGGGGAGCTCAGTTCCCACTCCTTCAGGGGATGAGTTTTAATAATCATGTTCTAGCCAGAGGCAAGGAAAATGGGAAACTGCTGGTATAGGGGTTTTCTTGTTGTCATTTGTTGCCTTTTGCCGTACTAGGGTTGAGCCTAGGACCTCCACACTGAGCTACATCCCCAGCACTCACCCTCTCCCTTTACTTACGTATGTATGTACGTATGTATGTATGTACGTATGTATGTATGTACGTATGTATGTATGTATGTATGCATTTATCTAGAGACAGGATTGTGCTAGAAAGTTCCGGCTGTCCACACTATATAGCCCACTCGCTATACAGCACAGGCTGGCCTCAAACTCATGTCAGTTCTCTTATCTCAGCCTCCCAAGCGCTGAGAGGGGAGCTGTACACCACTCTTAAGGTTTATGTCTAGTTGTCCCACCAAAGCCTCATGCAGTCATGGGGCAGGGACTTCTATAGATTGAGGCTTGACTCATGAGTCACTGGGATTATGTGTTTTAGTACTGATCTAGAGTTTGAGACTTGATCCATGATCCCTGGGATTATGTGTTTTAAGTACTTCTGGGATTCTGGGTGTAGCCTAAGGCGGAGAGCCTGAATGTAATAGAGAGACAGAGAGACAGACTAGAGCTGTTGCTCTCTGCTGCCCTGGTTGGTCGATTTCCTCTGTCGCAATTGTTGCTGTTCCGCCACCATGAACTGGATGCTCTCTGCCCTGTTCCACTCAGCCTTGGGCCAGCCGAATATGGACTGAAACCTCCAGTAACTGTGAGCTAAATAAGCCTTTCCTTCCTTCATTTTGGGTGTCGGGTATTTGTCCCAGCAACAAGAAAAAAGTAACTAAGACAGCCACCTCCTCCAGCATTTTTTTTTTTTTGAGACTAGTTATCACTAAATTGCTTAATTCTCAAGCTCGGCTTGAACCAGCAAGTCTCCTGCCTTAGCCTCCCAGAGTGCCAGGATAACACGAGGGCACTACCATGCCCATCCACTGGCACAAGTTAAAGTAGAGGGCATTAGCAACTGGCACTAATGATCCACATTCATGGGCTTTGTCAAAGGAAATGTTAGAGGACATGGTGTGTGACTCAGCCCCAAGGTCACACACAGGACAGCACTGGCAACGATAATGGAAAGCCAGAAGTAGCCTAAAGCAGCAGGAAGCTGCTTAAATAAATCGTGGTGGAGCACGATAAGATAGTATGGTGCTCTAACTTGCCACTCATTGATGAGTCATAGAATCAATTTAGTAGACTAACACGAGTACTTTTTTAGTCAATCACAGACTATAACCAAAAGTATCAGTTTGCTTCATAGGAAGTATGGGCAAGTATCAACTGTATTTTGTAAAGCATTTTGTCTTAGACCTGCATGTCTCGCTGAGTGTGATGGCACATGCCTGTAATCCCAGCACTCAGGAGGTTGAGGCACGAGGCTCACCATGAGTGGGAGGCCAGCCTGAGCTACACAGTGAGTTCAAAGTCAGTCTGAACTGTGTCGTGAGAACCTACTTCCAAATAAAAAAAAAAGGAGAGAGTCAAACTGCAGTGCAGTAGCCTCGTCTGATGACACAGAAAGGCAGCTAGAACATGTGATGTGAAAAGCGGCACTTTTCAGGAAGTGAGGGCCAGCCTTGGTGGCATGAAGGCATGGTCCTGACCTTCCTGGGGAGCTCACACTGCTGCAGTTGTCACCTAGCAGCCAGGCAAGATACAGCCCGGCACTCACCCAGGTAGCTGAGGATGACAGGCAGGAAGATGAGGCCGTGCGCCAGGCCCATCAGGGTGATCAAGAGGTTGAGGCGGAAGAAAAAGATCTGAATGAGCTGGGCCTTAGCAAGGCCCAGGATGAGGATGCCCGGCAGGTTGGTCATGGCCACCCCAGCAAACACCTGAGGGGTGACAGTCAGGTGTCAGGCGGGCACAAGGCATCAGGCTGGGCACGGGCGGCCCACACCTTACCACTCACCGCACTGCCCATTGAAGCAGTGGCCTCTTTGGCCCTCTCCAGCCGGCTGGGCTTGGTGCTGATGGCAAAGGAGCGGGTGATGTGGGACACAAACTCCACCGACATGCCCACCGCCTACAAGCAGAGGGAAGGCTCAGGGGAGTGAAGATCGAGGTGGGAGGAGAGGAGGTGTAGGGCAGCTATCCAGATTCCAGACGGAGCCAGGCATGGCTTGGGGCCAGATCCCCCAAACCGTCATCCTGCCAGGGGCTCCCCGGGTATCTGTGTCCCTCCCATTACCGCGACCAGGTTGATGAGGGACACAGCATTGAAGGTGATGTCCCACATGGCCATGAGGCCAATGGTGTCCACGAGGATCATGATGATGACAAGCAGGTTGAGGAGGCCAGAGCGCATGTCCAGGCCCAGCAGGAAGTAGCAGACCACGAAGGTGGGCAGGAAGCACAGTGCGAGCACGAAGACGCCCTCGGGCAGCACAGTCAGGTACTGCTCATAGAACACGTTGGTGACCCTGCCCAAGAAGTGGGGCTCCATCACACACAGGCCCAGGGCCTTCAGCATGCCCCATTTCAGAAAGAAATCACTGGGCTCAGGGAGGCTTTTGGGGGGCTGAGTGGCATAGAAACAGACAGGCTGGAGGCCACTCCAATCTGAAGCTGCCTCTGTCCCTCACAAGCCTGGGAACGCCTGTCACCCTGACGGTTACCACCCAGTAGCTCCCACCCCCCACCCTCCAGGGCAGCCCCTGACCCTCACGTGTAGGAGAAGACCTTGAAATCTGGGTCTGTGCCTGGCACCTTCCGCAGCTCCTCTGTGATGTTGGTGGCCAGCAAGCGCGAGGCCTTCAGGGCCTCTGTGTAGTCCTGCGAGTTCTTCAAAGGCTTGTGGTAAGCCATGAACTGGGAGGCTGCATGGCACACGGGAGGAGGGAGATGGAAGGTCAGGGCCTGCTGGACACACCTTCAGAGCATGCCAGGGACAGTGGCTCGGGCACGGCACTGAGTCCATTCAGAGGCCGAGCACACGTTGTGAAAGGGGCCTTCGTGTTTGTCTTGTTTGTCTTGCCCCGAGAACTCTGCGGTTGGTGCAGCTGCCACAGAGACTCCAGACCCAGGACTGGCAGATGGAGCCGCAAGAGCCTTCTCGGCCTGATCTCAAGATACCCACGGGACTGTTTAAATTAACTTAATTAGTTTTTAAAGTTACATGTTCTGGAGCTGGGGAAATAGCTCAGTAGAGTAAGTACCTGCCTGGCAAGTGCAAGGTCCTGAATTCAATCCCCAATACTGCCAAATTAATTAATTAATTAATTAAGTTGCATGTTCCTACAGGAAAGGAGTAGAAAGGAGGACAGAACAATGAACACTATTCATTCGTCAGAGCAGTAGCTTAGGACTCCTAGGAGTTAAGTACAGGCTGTGGTCAGCAATGTACACTGAATTGTTTCAGAATAAAGTGGAGGGACTCCATCAAAAGCTCCCTAACTGCCATTGACCCTCCGGCCTCCTCTGTGTCAGCTGCACTGGGCTTCCCATGCTGAGCCATAGCTGGCTCCCTCACACAGATGGCCAACTGGTTCTGCCACCTGCTGCAGGAAAAAGAGCCTGTCATGGTCCGTCTTTCTGTCAGTCCAACTCCATCTCCCTTGTTACTGCCGGTGGCTGCCAGGCTTCTGCCACTCTGAGGCATCCTAGCCAACTGCCTGGCACTAAGAGCTGGATGAAATTTGGGCATGAACAGATAGGTATGCTGGTGCAGGCCTATTAGCTGAGCAAACTGAGAGACCGAGGCAGAAGAATCACAGGTTCCAGCCCAATCTTACTTAGCAACTCAACCAGAGCCTGTTTAACAATAAAAAATTTATATTTATCCCATACAGATAGCTCAGCAGATTAAAGCACCTGCTTAGGCAGATGCAGAGGCCAGAGGTTCCATCTCTGGTCTGCTGCGCTGGCCCCGCCCCCAGGGTGTGGTGAAATGGCAATTGAGGCTGGGCATAGTGGCATACACCTGTAATCTCAGTGCTTGGGAGGCTGGAAAACAGGAGGAGCACTATAAGTCCATTCCGTGTAGTGAGACCCTATAGATCTTACACTAAATACTTTTTTTGGTGGGGGGCAAGACCAGGGTTTGAACTCATGACCTTGCACTTGCCAGACAGCTAAATACATTTTTTAAAATTGTTAAAAAAGAAAAAATTTCAGGGGCTGGAGAGATAGCTCCATGGCACAAGTGCCCACCTGGTAAGCGCAAGGTCGTGAGTTTGAACCCCAATCCCACCAAAAAAAAAAAAAATTCAAAAGGCTAAAGTAGTGCAAGGGATATAACTGAGTGTTACAGCACCTTCTTAGCAAGTACAAGGTCCTGAGACAGACTGCTGGTGCGCGCGCACGTGCGCGCGCGCGCACACTCACACACACACACACACACACGCACAGGTTGGGTGTGTGGGTGTGTAGCTCAGTGCAAAAGCCTTAGGTTCAGTCTCCAGTACTGCAGTGACAACAACGAAAATCACGCATGTGTGAAGAGGTGCTTATCCTAGGGCACGGCTCATGGGTGGCCCCAAGCATGACATCCGCCGCGGAGAGGGTGCCACAAATGTCACTCTGCCATTGGTTTGCACAGAAGAAGGGGTTTGATCTGAAGGCATAGGTCTGGGAAGCCCAACAACATTGGAAGCCCTCAGAGAGGATGGAGGAGGGAATTTGCAAGGTGGACAGAGGCCGTTCCCCAGGGCTCCTGGTGACTTCTGGCACTGTGCCCTGAGTCCCCTCCCAAGCTGGGCCTTGCTTACCTCTAATCTGTCCATCTTCACTCATGTTCACGGAGGTGCTATATGCTGCCATGCCACTGCAGGGCGACAGAGCAAAGCTTGGTGGGAACAAACCTCACTCTTGTCTTCTCCACACACCACTGCACCCCAGAGAGGCCCCTCGCAACCTCCTGGCCCCTCTGTAACCGCTCTCTCCACCCACATATCCACTCTCCCCAAAGGACACCCTTCTCTGAACCTACCCTTTGGGACAGTTGATGTTGGGCAGGTCACTCAGGAACAAGGGAAGATACTTGTGGAACTCCTCTACCGTGGGCCGCACAGGCCCTGTCGTGAAGCTCATGCAGTTCCTCAGGCACTTCAAGGCACCTGCAGGGACAGGGCGGCACTAGGGGCAGCAGCTCCTGCTTGGAGCAACTTCTCCATCCCTACCCCATGCTCCAGGCCCCTGGACATTTGCATCTACGTCTCTGACTGAAATCCTGGTGTTGAGAGGCTTGTGGGGAAGGCAGAGATGGAGCAGAAAACTCAGGCATGCCTGCACCTGCAAGCACAGCAGCTTCTCCTGCAGTTGGGCATCGACCTCAGTGACCGCACCCTGAAATCAGGGGCACCACACCCCAGGGAGCACGAGGGTGTGGATGCACCAGCTCCTACTTAGGCCCAGCCTGTGCCTCAGCCCTCACTGGACCCTGCATGGGGTGGAAGGGTGAGAGCCTTGCAGCCCTTCGTTGCAGCTTTCCCCCAAGCTGCAGCGGGCAGTGAGTCTCAGAGGCCCCACACTTACTTTCAGTTGAGGGGCAGAACTCGCCCTTATGGGGACCCGAGGTATAGAGGCGGCAGCAAGTGGATGGAGTCAGCCAGTCGATGAAGTCATCCACCCAGGAGGAGGCAGGGATGGACAAGTACGACCTGGGGCCAGCAGAGGCAGTGAGAGCCAGGACCACTGACAGCACAGGGCCCCTCCTGGGCTTAACCCAGGCCTCAGCCACCAGGCAGGAAGAGGGGAGGGTGAGGGTGGGGGACGCACGAGATCCAGCCTGGGGGCCAGGGGGATGGACACTTACTGGTCAGGGAATTCAGTGGCATACTGGATCTTCTGGGTCAAGGAGAAGGGGTCACAGCCTGCGCTGGAGCAGATGGCATTCATGCCAGCGTCGCTGGAGAAGTTGTAGCCCGAGGTGGTGACAAAGTACACTGGAGGCCCCACCTCAAAGTAGCGGCCCATGAAAAGGAAGTAGTCGAGCAAGTGGGAGTCCTGGGGGAGAGGACGGCCAGGGAGTCTCAGGAGGCCACAAGTACACACAGGGCTTCCACCAGTTCATACTGAGAAGTCAATTCTCTCAAAACAACTCAACACTTCCTGTCGAAATCCCAATACCAATTTTTGAAAACTTAGAAAAATTTTCCCTCAAATTCATAAGGATCTGGGCATAGTGATGCATGCTTATAAGCCCAGCTCCTCAGGCGGCTGAAGCAGGCAGATAGCAGACTAAAGGTGAATCTGGGCAACTTAGTGAGACACTGTATCAAAGTTTAAAAAGTGGTTGCTGTTTGCAGCTTAGTAGTGGAATGCTTATCTAGCATGCACAGGCCACAGGGCCCAATGCACAGTAACACAGGAAAAAAAAAAAATTAGCAGGGCGTGGTGGCACACGCCTGTAATTCCAGCACTTGGGAGGCTGAGGCAGGAGGATCAGTGTGAGTTCGAGACCAGCCTGGGCTACAAAAATGAGCTCAAGGCCAGCCTGAGCTGCATAGTGAGACCCTGTCTCAAAAAGACAAAAAAAAAGAAGAGCCGGGTGTGGTGGCTCACACCTGTAATCCCAGCACTAGGGAGGCTGAGGCAAGAGGATTGGTGCGAGTTCAAGACCAGCCTGGGCTACAAAAGTGAGCTCAAGGCCAGCCTTAACTGCATAGCAAGACCCTGTCTCAAAAAGACAAAAAAAAAAAAAAAAGAAGAAGAAGAAATTCAAACGTGACATGGTGGGGCATACCGGTAATCCCCAGCATTCAGGAGGCTGAGGCAGGAGGGTCTCTACAAATTCAAGGCCAACCTGGGCTAACTAGTGAGGTCAAGCCCCAGCCTGAATCACAGAATGAGACCCTATCTCACATTTTCTGATTTGAAAACTTCTCATAAAACTGCAGTAATCAAAACAGTGTGATATCAGCATACAGACATGCAAATCAATGGCACACAAACATAGAGCTTGGAAAGAAATACTTCTTCCATGTATGGTCCAATTATCTTTTGTGAACGGGTATTCAAACTACTCAGTGGGAAAAGACAGAATTTTCACCAAATGGTGCTCAAAAACTGGACATCTACCTGCAAGGGAATTATGTTAGGGTCCTTGCTTCATACCACATACACAAAAGTTAACTGCAAATGAACCAAGAATTTTTTCTATATAATTTTTTATTTTATTTATTTTTTTCTTGTTTCAGAACCTTTGTCTGTTTATTTACTCATTTTTTTTATGGCCAGCTCAGCCTGCCCTGAGGGCAGGGCCGGCACAGCATGTGGTGCCGGGGATCAAACCGCGGTCCCTGAAGCTGCCCAAGCTTTTCCAAGCAGGCGCTTTAGACCACTGAGCCATCTCGCCGGGCCCGAACCAAGAATTTAAAGCAAGACTCAAAGACACCTTCTTGGGCCCGGCAGGATGGCTCAGTGGTCTAAAGCGCCTGCTTAGGAAAGCTTAGGCGGCTGCTGGAACCGCGGTTCAATCCCCTGCACCACATGCTGCGCCAGCCCTGCCCTCAGGGCAGGCTGAGCCGGCTATAAAAATAAATAAACAAAAGTTCTGAAACAAGAAAAAAAAAAAGTAAAAAATAAAGTAAAATTTAAAAATAAATTTAAAAAAAAAAAAAAGATCTAAACCTCTTAGGAGAAGCAGTGCAGCCGTATGGCGTTGGCTTTGGCAGTTATTTCTTGGACATGGCACCCAAGACACAGTCAACAAAAGCTAAAATAAATGTGACTGCAAGAATATTTTTTAAACCTGTGCATAAAAAAAAAAAAAAAAAAAAACACTATCAACAGAATAAGAAGGCAATTGTTATAGTTAACTTTTTATTGTTTTGTTTTTTTTTTCAACTAGGAATTGGACTCGGGACCTCACACTTGTCAGGCAGGCACTGTGCCCTGAGCTATACCCCCAGCCCAAATTCTAGATTTTAAAATTTCACCGGAGGCCTGGCATGGTGGTGCACACCTGTAATCCCAGCACTCAGGAGGACTGTTGCAAATTCAAGACTAGCCTGGGCGACATAGTGAGACCAACCTGAACTGCATAGTGAGACCCTGTCTCTAAAAGACAAGGAAAAAAAAAAAAAAAGGCAACCTAAAGGCCTCTATCCAGAGGCAGTGCTTTTGGAGGGTGAATTCCTAGCCAATGCGCCATGTGGTGGTTGGACCTGGTCTGAACGGGGAGCCACTAAGGTGTGACTTGGAAAGGTGGATTTCTGCCCCTAGCTCCTTGTTTCTTTGTCTCCTGGCCACCATGTCTGTGTCCATCCTTCCTTCCTTCCTTCCTTTCTTTGACAAAATTTCACTGTGCAGTTTGGGCTGGCCTTGTGCTCCCTCTTGTAACCACCAGGCTGGTCTAAAACTCACAGTGATCCTCCTATCTCAACATCCCAAGTGCTGGGATTACAGGCATGCACCACCGTGCCCAATTTGGGGGCCAGCATGGCATGCCCAGGCTTCCAGGACCGGCTCAGCACGCAGAGCAGAGGATGGAACTCAGGACCTTGTGCTTGCCAGGTAGGTTCTTATACCCCTGAGCTATCTCCCCAGCCCAACTGTGCCATTTCTACCTTGGAGCAAGCTGAAGTAAAATATACCTCTGCTCCTTCAAGTTGTACTTATTGGTGATTGTGTCCAGTAAAGGGAAAAGCAACCCACAGAAAGGGACAAACGTCCATAACTGCAAACCTAAACTCCATGACCCACAGGCATGAAATCCAAGTTCCACACCTGCCATGCCAAAACTCCACACCTGGTAGAGCTGACATATAAACGCACACACACACACACACACACACTAGAACAGACAAAGGAGTTAAATAGACATTTTCCCAGATAAGATATAAGAATGGCCAGTAAGTATGTAAAAGGATGTAAAATATGATACAATATCAACATACAAAAGTCATTAGTATTCCTCTGCACCAATAATGAACCTTCTGAGAAAGAAATTGGGGAAATAAATCCATTTACAATAGCTTTAAAAAAAATACTAGGTGGGGCTCGGCAGGATGGCTCAGTGGTCTAAAGTGCCTGCTTAGGAGAACTTACGCAGCTGCAGGGACCGCGGTTTGATCCCTGGCACCACATGCTGTGCCAGCCCTGCCCTCAGGGCAGGCTGAGCCGGCCATAAAAATAAATGAACAAACAAAAGTTCTGAAACAAGAAAAATAAAATAAAATAAATTCTAAAAAATAAACAAATAAATAAATAAAAATTAAAAAAAATACTAGGTAGGAATCAGCCTAACCAAGAAGGTGAAAGATCTCTATAACTAAAATCATGGAACTGGAAAAAGAAATTGAGGTCATTAGAAAGTAGAATGACTTCCTTTGTTCACAGATCAGCAGAACTAATATTATTAAAATGGGCATATTCCCAGAAGCAATCTACAGAGTCAATCTGATCCTAACTAAAATATCAATAACATTCTTAAAAGAACTGGAAAAATAGCCTAAAATTTATGTGGAGACACAAAAGTCCCAGATAACAAAGCAATCCTGAAAACAAGAGCAAGACTGAAAACATCACAAAACCTAATTTCAAACTAGACAACAAAATCACAGAACAAAAACAGCTTGGTACTTGTACAAAATACTTAGTTTGTTTGGGGCTTTTGAGACAGAGTTTTGCTGTGTGGTTCAGATTGGCCTTAAGCTCACTGTATAGCCCAGGCTGTCCTCAAACTCACTCTAGCCCTCCTGCTGCAGCCAGACAGCTACCACTTCACACCCACGACAGAATGACTGTCATCGAGAGTCTCAAAGCAGGTTGGGATGTAGCTGGCTGGGAGACCAAACACCGAGCAACTTCTGAACCCTGAGTTGGAGCCCTAGTGCTAAATAAAAACAGAAACAGCTGCTGGTGGGGGTTTAACACATCGGGCAGGCACTCGGCAGGCTGGTGGGCACCACCTGTGGCCGTCGCTCACAGCCCACCCTCCTCATGCGTCACACAGGACTCCTTGCCTGCTGCAGCATGGTGTTCTCACACCTCTCAGACATAGCCATGGCTGCTCTCCCCTGATTCACTAGGTGATGAGTGGTTCTCCAGGGTTGCCAAGCCTTGGGACCAGGGGCATGGAAGACGCCAGGCTCACCTGAGGTAATGCCAGCTCCTGGTCCAGCCCCACGACAAGATGACTCATGAAGTAGAGACTTACTCCAAACAGGGCCAGGAATAGCAGCAGCTAGGGCAGGAACTGTGCGTGAGACCCCTTGGCAACAGCCCACCTGCTCCAGAGCCTGAGCATAGCCAGGGCACCAAAGCAGTATCCCGGCCTGGGCAGACTCTGGGGCGCACCCTGCACCCTACATCCCACTCTGCCTGCCCGCCTAGGGGCTCACTCACCACAGTATAGCGGATGAAGCCATGCAGCAGGAAGGGGGCATATTTTGTGCGGAAGAAGCGGAGCAGGAAGCCCTCGCTTTGCTCTGGGGGGGCACTCTTCTGGGAGGCCAGGCAGCAGAAGATATCTGGCCGGAGCTCCTGCAAGGAGGCAGAGGTTCAGGGGTGCCCAGACCAGACCCACGTCTGCCTTCACCCTGGGCAGTGCCACCAGCAGCAAGCACATCCTGGGGACAAAACCTATTTCCTTTTCTTTTTATTTTGTTTTGTTTTTTCTGAGCAGGGTTTTACCATGTAGTCCAGGTTGGCCTTGAGATTCATTGTCATCCAGACTGGGCTCAAATTTGTGTTGATCTTCCTGCCTCAGCCTCTGGAGTGCTGAGATCACAGATGTGAACCACCACACCCAGATATAGATAGATAGATAGATAGATAGATAGATAGATAGATAGACAGATGATAGATCTGTATATATGTATAAATATGCAGGCTTGTGTGTGTTAGGATGTTTGAGCATATTTCTCAAAATTACCAAAACAAAACTGTCTTTCTATGAAAGTCAGGGAGAATGTAACCTAAATGCCCCTACTCCCTGCCCTGCTCCCATCCTGCTCTCTGCTACCTCTGTGCAATAGGGCCATATCTCCTATTGAAGGTGGGGACCCAGCCAGGACAGGTCGCTTGATACCTCTTGCCGTTTGCTGTCCAAGGAAAGTAAGGCCACGAAGGCCGTAATCTGCAGCAGGAAGTCGAGGAAGACTGCCAGGCCGGAGGTCAGGGCGAAGGTCCGCACCGCTGGCATGGGGGTAATGGCCCCTAAGGAGGGGAAGGGCCATCAGGGGGCGTTGGCATCACAGGCAGTGTGCAGAGGGCAGGGGTCTGCTGACCCCTGCCACCCCTGGGTGCCACCCCCAGGCCCTGGTACCAGCCCTGGGAGGGGAGGCAGCTCACCCAGGAAGAAGCAGATGGTCTCCGAGAGACTGCAGAGCAGCATGCTGGGGCCCACACTGCCCAGGGCCCTGCCAATGTGGGCCTCTCGTCCCTCCCCAGGCATCCGCGGCAGCCTCTACGTGGGAGCAGCAGATAGGGGTCCAGGGTCTGCCAAGGGCGTTGTCACTCACACTGACTTTCCTGCCCCACAGCCCCCTTCTGCTTCCACGGTGGGCTCAGAAACTGCGTGAGCACCAAGCATTGCTGGAGCCCCAAGCACTTGCCAGCAGGGAGAGGCCACGTGGCCTCTGATGGTGGCTTTCCGTGGAATGCCACACAGTAGCATAAAGACAGGAGATGACGCTAATGTGCCACCCCAGCAGATATTGTCTGGATCTAACAGAAAGCCCCAGATAACACGCAGGCCAGGTGTAATGGAGCACGCCTATAAGTCCGACACTCAGGAGGCTGAAGCAGGATTGCCATGAGTTCAAAGCCAGCCTGGGCTCCACAGTGGGTTCCAGGCCAGCCTGAACTACCTAGCAAGATGCTGCCTCAAACACACACACACACACACGCACACACACACACGGGATAATAAATGTGTCAACATGCTGATTTCAAGAAGGACAGTCCTGAGGATCCATGCACAGAAGAGCAGGCTAATGCCCAGGAAATCAATAAATTGATGCAGCACTCATGTGGGAGCCCAGAGGGGCCAGGCAGGGGCAAAGACCATCTCCCTTCTCACCTGGTACTCGAGGACAAAGATGAAGATGTTGTCAGCACCCACCGCCAGCACCAGGAAGGGCACCACTTGGAGGATGACCAGGGAGGAGGGGACGCCCAGGTAGGAGTAGAAGCCCATGGAAGCCACCACTGATGCTATCACCACAAGCACCCCGCCCAGGCCCAGGGTGGCCTTGGAATCCACCTGCAAGGTAGGCAGTAGGCACACCTCCTGGCCTCCAGACCATACAGTCACCAGGGCCACTCAGGAAGCAGGCAGCAGGGCCCCTGGGGACCTGCAAGTGTCAGGACTGCCCACCCTCTGCAGCAGGGAGCTTGCATCTGCTCTGAGCCCCCCTCTTAGCCAGCCCACCGGCAGCACCTCATCCCCAAAAATGCAGGTCCACCTGCTGTCTGCACAAGCACCAGGCATTGTAAGTGACAGCTGTGCATGTGGATACAGGGGACCATGTTAGAGAGCGGAAACGAAACTCTTTTCAACACAGAACACCTAAGAAATAGCATCCTGGGCTGGGGACACAGCTCAGTGACATAGCACCTGCTTGGCAAGCACAAGATCCTCACTTCAACTCCCTTTAAAAAATAAAAATTAAAAGAAAGGAAAGAAGGGGGAGGAAAGGAAGAAACAGCACCCTTTGGGGGGTCCAGGGATCTCGGCAACCACCCTTACCATCACTCGTCTGCATTTAGAGTAGCTGCCCAGGGCCAGGGAGATATACACAAAGATGACCAGGTAGCTGATGGCAAAGATGGGCAGGTCCTCCAGTGTTGTACGGTTGATCTCGTCCTCCAGAGAGCGCTGCAAACACGCAGACCAGACTAACGGACTGTGGAAGTCTCTGGGTTGGGTGGCTCCTTGGGGACCTTGGTGAGGGTCCAGGAACACCCATCACAAGCACCCCACCTCAGTAGTCATTCATCACTAAGGGCAAGCCAGGATGGAGCCACAGGGGCCGCTAGGGGGACCACCACAGAGCCAGAACCGTGCAGCCCCTACCTCAGCCATGAAGGCCACCTGGAACGTGCCGGCCATCCTCTGCTGGAAGGCTTGCAGCTCCTGCACGAAGGCCTCCTCCCAGAGCTTGGCCTGAGCGAGCCGGGGGTCATTCGCAGGGTAGTTGTTGAGGGAGAAGGTCATGATGAGGGCCTCTGCCTCAGAGTAGTCCTTCCCTGGCATGAAGAGTGCTCAGCCCCCTTGGCTGCAACCCTGACTCCCTCCACTCCACCTCCTTCCTGCTTGTCCCTGTCAATCACCCCAGTGAGGCATTTACTCCCACCCCATTTTCTTCTCTTAGCGGAAGGCAAGACCCTGGGGCCCAGGCACAAAAGCAGATGAGAAGCTGAGCGGGTGCAGATGAGAGTCAGGATGGGGCATCTGCAGCCCATAGCCAGGCCAGTTGCAGCAGCAGGAACACCCACCCCACCCCCTTCCTGCTGTTGCTGACCCACCTCCTTCTGTGGCCACCCAGCTTACCTTTGTACCCCCCCACAGCGAGGAAAGGGAAGACAGGGGCTCCGTAGTCAGCCATGCAGCTCAGAGACAGGGATGTGCCATCTTTAAAGGTGAGGGGAGAGCTGGAGGGAGACCACAGAGTAAAGGGGTCTTCCTTGGCCCTGCCCCCCTTCCTAGGGCCTCCCCTGTCCCACGTGCACCTCAGAGGAGGGGACATGGCTGCAGATCGCCGGCCCCAGCGGGCCTCTTCCTAATAGCCCTCTTCTAACCATGCCCTCTGTGGACCCCAACACCGCAAATGGAGGAGCCACCCTGAACATTTCTTCTGTGCCAGGCAGGGGCTTCCCTTGTCCCCTCACACAGCCAGACCTCTCAGCGCCCCCCCCCCTTATTTCCTTCCCACAGAGGCATCACTAAATTTCCGGGTTGGGATTTGAGCTGTAGTTTTGGTCCTGGTTTCTGCTGCCCCTTGGCCTCCTCTGACCAGAGCCCCAAATCTTCTGAGACAGTCAGGAAGCACTTGACAATGCCCTTCTGTGATGACGAAGGCTGCAGGGCTCAGCCTACAGTGGTCACACTGATCCCTGCCTTCTCTGTCCCCTTCCTGCCTTGGCTCCTCTCAGTCCCCTGAGGAGAGCTGGGGACAGCCTGCCTCAGTGTCCTCCTCAGTTGCTTCATAGCTGTTCTCCCGGCTGTCATGACTGGACTTTTACCTCCCAGTCTCCTGTTGCACCCTGTACTATCACCTCAGCCCTGAGGTGGCAGAAGTCAGGCAGGGTTAGGGGTCCATTATGACCATCCTTGACTCCGGTAGACCATGATGAGCCAACTAATCCTCCTGGAGACTGGGCGTCAGCCCTACCACTTATGTGAAGAGAGTGTGGCAGCTTGAATTTCAACCAAGCAGGATAATTGAATTTGAACCAGTTGGCAGGCTCCGAGTTTAGATCATTTTAGGCCAACTGTTTATAGGCTCAAGTTTGGACCAATCACAGCCTTGAACTTGGACCAATCATCAGGCTTGGATTTGAACCAATCACAGGCCTTCAGCTGCTACACATAGCGGTCTTTTCTTGGGTGGGCTTTGGAGAGTTCTCTTTTGTACTTTGATTCCTCTGTACTACAACACAAATAAAACTTTGTCCCCGTGGTCCTGTAAATCTTCTCATGATGTATTTATCAGGTAGCATGACCTTGGCAGGTCCTGAAGTCTACTCAGGACTTCTGAGTGCTAATGGGCAGATTGGTTGCCTAAAAAGCAGACATAGGCTGAGCCTAGGGACACAAGCCTATAATCCCAGCACTCCGGAGCACCAGGCCTCTAGCAGAGCTGTACTTGCTGATTTAGAATTCCTATCCTCTGACTTAAGGGAAAAAAAATAAAAAAACAAACAAACAAAAAATACACTCTTCACCTGAGCAGCTACCTGGACAAAGCTTTCTCTTTGTATTTTTGGCTCTGGGAGGCTGTATTGGCCACCAGCTCTTCCTGGGAATGCTGGTTGTTCCATGACCTTCAGCAGCTCATAGTACCCTTCCAAGCCTCAGCTTCCCTGTCTATGAAACGGGCATAATCAGACCCCTCAAGAGTTGTGCGCATGCAAAATCCAACTAAGGTAATACACGAGGACAACATAGCTGGCCACGATGCCTGCCCAGGGTGGCAAATAGCCCCTCCTTGAGCTGCCACTTCTGACGGTCAGACACTCCAGGCTCAGAGGCTTGTAGAGAGGACAGTCAGTCCACCCACTACTCTACCCCCACCTCCAAGGGTCTCAGCCACCCCTGCCTTGGCCCAGCATCCTCTCAGCCTCCAGCATGGATAGAGCCAGGGCCTGAATCCCAACAGCACCAGGGCTTGGCCAAGACACAGGGGGAGGTGCCTGGGGCCTGAGACAGCCCCTGCCCTACCCTGGCCTGAAGACACTGCTTTCTGTTCACACCACAACACTCCTGGGCTACCACTGCACAGGAGCAAGGGAAGAAAACCAGTGCAGGCACAAATAGGGGCTGCAGCAGGGCATGGCGGCCCCGATCTATGGTCCCAGCAGTCTGGGAAGCTGAGGTAGGAGGATCACAAACTGGAGCCCGGCCTGCACAACTTAGGGACTTAGCAAGAATTTGTCTTATGAATGAATGGCTGAGGGTGGAGCTCTAGCTTCAATCCCCAGTACTGAAAAGGATGAGGACGGGTCAGTGCGGAGACCCTGGTTCAAGCCCCGCTGCAACTGAATCAATCCATCGGTCACACTGAGCCCAGGTTGAGGAACATGGCTGCCGTCCCGCCTGCTCCTTCCGGGCCCAGCGAGGACTCACTTGGCGCAGTAGAGAAAGTGGTCCCTCCAGTCCACCTCGGCGGTCTGGCCCATCAGCGTCTGGTTGGCAGTGAGCAGCAGCAGCGTGCGATTATTCTGGAAGTACTGCAGGAAGCTGTTGACGCAGCAGTCGGAGAGGCTGGTGTTGTGCGGCTTGAGGGGCGCGTAGCAGATGTCCTGCAGGGAGACGTTGCGCTGTGCCTCGGGCGACCACACCTGCAGGTGCCGCAGCCTCTCCTGCAGGTCCAACAGCTCCAGCAGGAGGTCGAGGCTCAGGATCCCGCTGAAGTTCTTGGGCCCCAGCAGCAGGGAGTTGTAGCTATAGCTGGACCGGTTAACGGCCGTCAGGAAAACCTGGTTGGTTCGGAGGAAGGGCCCGAAGTGCTCATCGTAGAACTCCTTCTCCTGCCGGGCCTGGCTTTTCGGGGATGACCACAGGTCCACAGGTTCCGTGCTGACTTTCACGAATGTCAGGCCTGACGCCAAGGCCGCCACTACTAACAGGGACACTGTCAGGACGGTCAGTGGCCATGAGGCCACCTTTCTTCCCCAACTCTCAAAGAAGTGGCCAAGGACCATGTGTGGCGAGCACCTGCGTTTCTTTGAAGGGCTGGGTCCCACGGGGGGCTCCTGGCTTCTGGCCTTCCTCCTAGCAGTCACACGGAGCTGGGCAAGGATGGTGATGAGTAGCACAAAAACGGAGCAGAATATGATGAGGAGGACCACCCAGCCTGGCAAGCGCCCCATATAGGAGAAGGGGCGCAGGGCCGGGGGCTGGGGGATGACGGGGCAGGAGGCTGCACAGTCCTGGCAGGAGCAGGCTGCCGTGTCGTTGCCCTGGGCCTCGTTACAGGGTGTGATCATCGCATCCAGCGGCTGCATGCCATCCCTCAGGGTCTGGCTGGGATCACAGAGGTGGAAGGTGATGTCCAGCGGTGCCAGGCCATTCCCAGTGTCTCCCTGGAAGTTGAGCCAGCGCTGAGCATTGCACAGAGCAGAGCCATACACGCCGCACATGGTGCCAACAGCCAGCGAGGCGGCCGCAGGGATGCGCACATTGCTGCAGGACTCGTAGGCCTTCTCTGCGAAGCTGCGCTGGTAGAAGGCCTCATAGGCCACTACAGCTGGCGGCCCACCAGCTTCCTGAGGGACCACACGGGTTACATTGATGAAGAGGCTCTGGTCGGGGCTGCAGGTGTTCTGGCAGTGCAGGCTGACGAAGTTGTCGGAGCAGGCCGGGCAGCGGGTGAGGAGGGCCTTGGTAATGCTCATGCTCATCTCGAGTGACAGCAGCTGCTTGGCGGAGCAGCAGGCATAGGTGGTGTTGGGGCCATTGTAGAGGCGGGGACAGATGCTCTGCAGGAGGGCCAGGTGCTCACCTGTGACGAGGCGCGCCGGGGTGTTGGACAGGCAGGACACATTGGACAGTGTCGTGAGGCCTCCAGAGAGCTCCGGATTCTTCCCACATTCCTCATAGAAGGTGCAGTAGCCCGCCTGGTGTATGGGCGTGTACTGCTGCCCCCGGGCCTGCAGATAAAGCGAGGTCACCCACAGGCCAGGCACAAGCAACAGAACAGGGTATGGGGAAGGAAGGAGACCAGGCAGGGTCCTGGCCTCCGGGAGGCCTGTGCTAGGGTTGGGGTGCTTTCCTCAGTTTAGAAAGGGGTGAAATGGAGCAAGGTGACCAGGAGACTGAGCATACTGACCTGGGTCTCCTGAGTGCATGCCACAGCCAGGCCTATTGTGTAGGGGCCTCAGGGGATCCCCTCCCCCAACGCAGCTTTGGACCCAAACAACCTTCTCCCAGCCCTGGGATGCTCCAGCGGACACCCACCTGGGACTCCCACCATGTCCCTTGACTCAGTTTGTCCCTAACTGCAGCCTAGGACCCACCCCAGCTGCGGCTCCTGACCCTGTGTCCCTCAATCCCTCCACCTGCAGACTCTTCTCTGGGGCCTTCATCCACAGGGCCTGGGACCCCCTCAGCAACCCCACAGGCAGCAGACTCACTGAGCACAGGAGCAGGGCCCAGAGGAGCCAGCCATGCAGTCCAGCTGCCATCCTGGCACAGAGGTAGGGCTGGCAAGGCCAGCAGGAGACAGCGGAGGGTTGGCTGTGTGGATATGGGTTAAAGACGCCTCTTTTCCTGGTGAAGCCCCATCAGGCGAGGTTGGAGCCAATAGGCTGAGCGCAACTGGTTAATCATCACCCGCTGTCATCCCTGCCGCCTGCCCCATCCATAGCCTCTCTGATGAGCCTCACTGCAACAGGACTGGGATCCCCATGCACTGTCTGGGGCTGCTGGAGGTGGAGGGGTGTTTTGGCCCCCTGGGGACCAACCCTGGAGAACCCTTTAGCAGTTGGCACTGGGGCCACAGCACAGATGGGACCAGGTCTTAAGGGCTTTCTTTGGGCTTCCATGTTGGGAGCTCAGCATGGTCCTGGAAGCCTGCACCCTTGGGTACAGATACAAATGCCCACCTCGGCCCACCCCATCGAGGAACCAGGGGCGGCTGTGGGTTCAGACACACCCTCTGCACTGTGATCCTTAGCAACTGTTGCTAATTAATATTAACAGACAGATAACAAGGGGAAGATTAGGGTGGAGCTACATAGTGACGTAAGTCCTCCAAGCAGGAAGTGGGCCAACAGCCCATTCCAGGGCCTGGCAGAGGAAAGAGTCTCTCTCCTGCTCACTTCCTCCTCCCACATCACCTGTCCAATGTCAAAGCCAGTGGAAACTAGGTGCTGGCATGCCCACCCAGGCCCAGGTACATGGTACACACTCCTGCTCTCTCTTGATAGGAATTTCCTGGCTGTCCCTTCGCTCCCACTATCTCAGGATGGGCAGGACCTTGGCCCTCCTGCCAAGGCCCAGCCACTGATAATACTGCCACTCGCATGACTGCCTACCTGAGATGACTGTGGGGAGAAGCCCAGTGACTTGGAAGGTGGCCATCCAGGCCCCAGGGCAGGCGACCCCAAAGGCTGAAGGGAGGCCGCAAACTGTCCTATGTGCAAGGGTGGCCCCAGCCCAGACCACCTCCACCCCCTGCTCCTCCTTTGCTCCAGGATGGCACCTATGAGGCAGGTATCTGCCTATCTCTGGCCTAAGTGTTGTCTGGCTCTTCCAGAAGCCAACTGAGAGAGTGCCATCACAAATGGCTTATTGGGAAAGTGACACCAGGTGACAGCTGTGAGTAGGCAAGAGCCAGGGTACAGAAAGAAGCCAACCAGATTGTGTATACGACTAACTCCGGGCCTAGGGATCTTGGTCAAGGAATAAGGATGTGGTCACTTTCTCTACCTCCATTGGGGACTCCTAGAAGAAGCTTTAGCACCAGCCACACACAGCTCGAATGGCTCTGAGGCTGGAAGTCACTGACACCCAAAAAGCACGAGTGCCAAGGTCGGGAAGCCCCAGCCCTAGCACCTGCTGCAGAGAGTCATTCAGTGCTACAGTGAGCCAAGCCGGGCTCAGATTCGCCATCCCCTGGGTCTCCTCTCAGACATGGAGCTCAAGGGTGGCACATTTCCCCCAGGGCAGCAGATGAGAATTTTCAGCTGCAGTCTTGTTGTCTGTCCCTATGGTATGTCACAATCACATGACACATGAGCTCTTGAATCCCGCTTTCTTCTAGTTTTGATTTTGGTTTGTTGTTTGTATCAGGAATCAAACTCAGAACCTGGCACTTGCCAGGCAGGCACTGTGCCACTGAACTATATCCTTGGCCCCCCTCTGTTTTACTTTTCTTTTTAGTAGTACTGAGGATTGAGCCCAGGGCCTTGGCACTGAGGTACATCCCAGTCCTTTTTAAGTTTTATTTTGAGACAGCGTTTTGCCAACTCATGAAATTGTCCAGGGTAGGCTCGATCTCTCAATCCTCCTGCCTCAGCCTCCAATTGTCAGCCTCAGCCTCCTGTGCGCTGGGTTCACAGACGTACAACACCACGCTCAGCTCCTTTTCATAAACACTCTCCAAAAAATAAAATAAAATAAAATAAATAAACACTCTCCACTGCCTTGAGGGCCCAGATCACAGATGTATCCAGGACTACAACCTGCAGAGCAGTGGCTCTCCGGCTCTCCTCACATTGACGGTGGGCTGGGTTCTGGTATTTCACTGTTATTTTAAGTTTCTAGTTCACTTCCTTGTGGCTAATGGAGTTTCTTCCTTTGGGGATTTGCTTCCTTAAAATAAGTTTGCCAAGAGGAACCATCATGAGTCAGAACACACATTTACGAAGCTCATCATTTCTTCCCTTGGGCTAATCTAGGGATATCAGGTGATCATCAGTTTAGGGTGGAGAGCAGCCCAGGCAACAGACACACACAGTGCCATCCCCAGAGCCGAGTCTCCTGATGTCAGCAAGCTTGAGGCTCCCCGCATTCTCCCCGCGCCCCATCGGATACCAGCTGCAAAATGATGCCCCATCTGGGGCTCACCTAGGGCACTGCGGAGGACTGATTCCAGGGCTGGTGAATATGAACCGTGTGCTTTACACCCATAGCAGCCCCTAGTCGGGGAGGGGAGGGTGGTATTTAGGATTAAATCCATGACCTTGTTCATTCTATCATATTTCCCTGAAAAAGCTTCACCAGAAAAGAAGCATTTTTTAGGACACTCATATTATAAATTCTAATTTAAAAATAAGTTCCACTTAAGATTATCAGCCAAGCCGGTGTGGTGGCTCACGCCTGTAATCCCAGCACTCGGGAGGCTGAGGCAGGAGGATTGGTGCAAGTTCGAGACCAGCCTGGGCTACAAAAGTGAGCTCAGGACAAGCCTCAACTGCATAGCAAGACCCTGTCTCAAAAAGACAAAAAAAAAAAAAAAAAAAAAAAAGATTATCAGCCAAGCTGGACTAGATGGTGCATACCTGTATTCCTCGTATGGGGAGGCTGAGGCAGGAGGATTGCCTTGAGTTCAAGGCCAGCCTGAACTACACAGTAAGATCCTGTCTCAAAATACACCTTAAAGGGCCAGCGAGATAGCTCAGTGGACTAAGTGCCTGCTTAGGCAAGCACAGAGATCAGCATTTAATCTCCTGTACTACATGCCATGCCACTGCCATCGTCTCTGTGTACTGAGCCAGCCACAGAAACCGGGCGTAATCCCAGTACTGGGGAGGCTGCAAACAGAGGGACCACTGTGAGTCAGAGCTGCATAGTGAGACCCTGTATCAAATACATTTTTAAAAACCAAGGCCGGCAAGATAGCTCAGTGGTCTAATGCACCTGCTTAGGCAAGCTTAGGCAACTGCAGGGGCCTTGGTTCGATCCCTGGTACCACATGCTGCACCAGCCCCACTCCCAGGGCAGGCTGAGTCAGCCATAACATAAATAAATAAATAAATAAATAATAAATAAAGTTTTAAAAAACCGAAAACATCAGCCAGATGGATGCATTTAGTACATCTGTTGAAATGCGTGACAATGTAGTAGATTATCAAATAGTACTATTAATATACACTTCAATATGAATACTATTGACATCAATTCTTAAGATAAATGATGATATAAGTTATAATTACATATTTACAAATGTCCAAGCAGGTGTCTTTGGGTGACAGGTAAACAGATGAACTTAAGACTTATTGCCAAATGACCAGAGTACAGATGCAACACTTGAATGACGTGCACACTTGGTGACAGAAGGGCATGGCTGGGTCTAATATGAATCTTCATGACTCTGCTGCCATTTTTCATCCCCTTGTGTGGCCTTTCATTCTGGACTGTCACCACTTCTGTTGCCACTCCTGTCTCGTGGGTCCTCAGCTAACATGTGATGTCATGGAGACTCCATGAAGCACAGCCTGCAGGAAGTCGTGACCTGGGTGAAGATTTCTCAGGAGTAAAAGCCACGCGTGGCTGTGTCACCAGTGCACTCCGAGCAGGCCCCATGGACAAGAAGCGTTCACTCCGGAGAGCTGTGCGCAGGGCAGGAGAGATGGCACCAGTGGTTGGACAGGAAATGGAGCCGCAAGAAATTCAGGCTGGAAGTGGAGGTAGAGGTTTGGGGCATTCTGATGATGTTTTTTTGTTTGTTTGTTTGTTTGTTTGTTTGTGTCTTTTTGAGACAGGGTCTCGCTATGCAGCTCAGGCTGGCCTTGAGCTCACTTTTGTAGCCCAGCCTGGTCTCTAACTCACACTGATCCTCTTGCCTCAGCCTCCCAAGTGCTGGGATTACAGGCATGCGCCACCATCCCCAGCTTCTAAAACTGATAGGTTCTGTACTTTTCTTTTTTTTCTTTTTTGCAGTACCAGGGATTGAACTCAGCACCTGTGCTTACCAGGCAAGTGCTTATTCTACTGAGCTATCTCCCCAGCCTCTGAGGATGTTCTTGAAGATGATTGTATTTGAATAAATGTAGAGTTTTGTACATGGGTAGATGGAGATGGCTATACCTGACAACATGGGAGATCCTCTGGGAAAAGTTCTGCTGCATCTTTTGGAATAAAAGGTTGGGTTTTGTTTTTTGTTTTTTGTTTTTTGTTTTTTTTTTTTTCTTCTGTATTTAGGACAGGGTCTCACTACACAGATTTGGACTCACAGTGATTCTCCTGTTTTCAGCCTCCCAAGTAATGGGATTACAGGTGCACGCCACCACATACATTCTCAGTCCCCATCTCAGCTTGCCCCGCAGACAGGGCCAGCACAGCACACTCGGGATCAAACTCTGACCACTGCACTCTGTGCAAGCAGGTGCTTTTACTCTGCTGAGCTCTCAGGCCAGTGCTGGAGTAAAAGTTATAGAAGGCCAGGTCTTATTTTTAGAGAAATGTGGTTAGTAAGCACTATACCACAGAGGTGCACCCCAGCCCCTTTTATATTTTTATTTTGAGACAAGTTTTTATTACATCGCCCCAGTTGAGCTAGAGCTTGTGTGACCCCCCCCCCCCCGCCTAAGGCATGCACCAGTGCACAGGCTTGATATCTGTTTGGTTTGGGTTTTGGTACCAGGGATTAAATTCAGGACCTTGTACTTGCCAGGAAGGCACTTATGCTGCTGAGCTATCTCTCTGGCCCTTTGATTGCTATTTTGAGATAGTGCCTCATTACATGTTTCAGGCTAGCCTATGTCATCCAAGGTGGCCTTGGATTCATAGTGATCCCCTGCCTCAGCCTCCCAAGTCCTGGGATTGCAAGCATGTGCCACTATGCTTGGCTTGGTATCTCATTTCTTTTTTTTTTTTTAACTTTTATTTTTATTTATTTATACTATGACTGGCTGAGCCTACCCTGAGGGTGGGGCTGGTGCAGCATGTGGTGCCGGGGATCGAACTGCAGTCCCTGTGGTTGTGTAAGTAGGTGCTTAAGACTGCTGAGCTATCTCACTGGCCCATGATGTCTCATTTCTTTTTTTTTTTTTTAATTTTTTTTATTTTATTTATTATTTTTATTCTTGTTTCAGAACCTTTGTTTGTTTATTCACTCATTTTTATGGCCGGCTCAGCCCGCCCCGAGGGCAGGGCTGGCGCAGCATGTGGCGCCCGGGATCGAACCGCGGTCCCTGAAGCTGCCCAAGCTTCCCCAAGCAGGCGCTTTAGACCACCGAGCCATCCCGCCGGGCCCAAATTTTATTTATTTATTTTTTCTTGTTTCAGAACCTTTGTTTATTCACTCATTTTTTGGCCGGCTCAGCCCACCACGAGGGCAGGGCTGGCGCAGCATGTGGTGCCAGGGATCGAACCGCGGTCCCTGAAGCTGCCCGAGCTTTCCCAAGCAGGCGCTTTAGACCACTGAGCCATCCTACCGGGCCCTATCTTTCTGTTTTTGTTTTTTTTTTTTTGTGGGACTGGGGTTCAAACTCACGATCTTGCACTTGCCACGCAGGCACTTGTGCCTCGGAGCTATCTCCCCAGCCCCCATGATGTCTCATTTCTAACCTTGTCTAACTGGAATAAAATTGGAGACACCTGAAACTGGGCACTCAGCAGGCCCAGAGGATGAGAGCCACAGCCCTCCAGGCCAGGCTAGGGTGGACACCTTCTAGTCTCTGTCCAGAAAGACCGGACAAACAGGCTCGGGCTGTCACAAGAGCTCATTGGCTTGCTTTCCTGAACCCCAGTTGCATTCTGGAAGTTTGGGGGATCCAGGGCTAAAGCAGAGAAGACAGCATTACCAAGTCTCACTGAGCTGGGTGTGTGTCCAATAACTCCAGCCCCAACTTCTGGCTCCTTGAGGCAACCAGCCAGCTAACAACGTCTCCATCCTCTTTGCCATCAGAACCCAAACTATTTGATGAACAATTATACCTAGGGTTCAGGCCAGGGGTTGTTCTCTAAGCCTCCTTTGCAGCTGGCAGTGGTGATGAGATCTGATTTCCTATTTCCTCCTTAAAGGGATGTACATAGCAAGCACAGTACTCTAGCCTTCCTGCCTTCTCACTGGCCTAGACATAGATGGGATGTCTGGAGCTACAGCAACTGTCTTGTGATCCTGAGGGAAAAAGTAAAATAACATGCTAGGTGGGACTGACATCAGAAAAATGGTCAACTAGGAAGCCCCCAAGTTTTTTTTTTTCACTGCCAGAAACAGTGAAAATGAAGCCAAAATGTCAGAGAAACTTTGCATAACTCAGAAAACAAAGGGTGATAGCAGCCAGTCAAACACTCTATGATCATCTTAAAAAAAGAAAACCCAGGCACAGGGGCTGGGAGTTGCATCCCTGAGCCTGCTGTGCCCATCCCACCCCCAGCATGTGCTTAGACAGCAATTGAGACTGCGCATGGCAGCGCCCACCTGTAATCTCAGCTCCTGGGAGGCTGTAAACAGGCAGATCACTGCAAGTCCAACCTGGTTGTGAGACCCCGAACACCCTGTAGACCCTTTCCTAGAAAATACAAAAGAAAGAAAGAGGGCCCGGCGGGATGGCTCAGTGGTCTAAAGCGCCTGCTTGGGAAAGCTTGGGTGGCTGTAGGGACCATGGTTCGATCCCGGGCACCACATGCTGTGCCAGCCTTGCCCTTGGGGCGGGCTGAGCCGGCCATAAAAATGAGTGAATAAACAAACAAACATTCTGAAACAAGAAAAAAATAAATAAGTAAAAAATTTTTTTTTTTTTTTTTTTTTTTTTTTTTTTT
>PVJA010014603.1:0-19622 GCA_004027025.1 Myocastor coypus | reverse complement strand
GGAGCAGGGCTGCCTCCTCTGCCAGTTGTCACGCATGCTGGTTCCACTGCGTCACCCCAAAACTTTTGCTCCCGAAGATATAGTAAGGCTTATTTTCAGGGGATCTCCTGTTGTCAGGCACAGCCATCTCCGTTTACCCATGTACAATCATCTCTACTATGCATATGAAAAAGTCTACACTGGGGACCAGGATGTAGCCAGATGGCATAAGCGCCTGCCTGGAAAGTACAAGGTCTTAAGTTCAATTCCTGGTACAAAAAAATAAAAAAGGATACACAAAAGTCTACATTTGTTCAAATAGTATCTTGTCTTGTACCAGAACACTGGAGAGGCTCTCCAAACCCCAGGTTCCAGCCTGAATTTCTTACAGTTCATTTCCCGTTGAACCGTGGGCCCCCATCTCTCATGGCCAGCAGCACACCTTGCCCTAAAGGAGCACTTGTCCATGTAGCCTGCTCAAGGTGTACCATCATGACATGCAACTGCTATACACTGCAGTAGTAAAACTACCTTGTAAAAAAAACAAAAAGCCTGAGCAGACCCATAACCAGTAAGACATCGAAGAAGACATTTAACATCTCTTCAGAAGGGCCAGGGAGATAGCTCACTAGAATAAGTGCTTGCCTGGCAAGGTCCTGAGTCCAATCCCTAGTACTGCAAAATAACTAAATAAAAATAGGGGCCCGGCAGGATGGCTCAGTGGTCTAAAGTGCCTGCTTAGGAAAGCTTAGGCGACTGCAGGGACCGCAGTTCGATCCCCAGCACCACATGCTGCGCCAGCCCTGCCCTCAGGGCAGGCTGAGCCGGCCACAAAAAATAAATAAATAAACAAACAAAAGTTCTGAAACAAGAAAAAAAAAAACTATTAAATAAAAAATAAAATAAAATTCACACACACAAGAGGAGCCCTGGACCAGAAAGTTTCATTCATGAATTCTATTAAACATTTACAAGCCGGGTGTAGTGGCGCACGCCTATAATCCCAGCACTCGGGAGGCTGAGGCAGGAGGATCGGTGTGAGTTCGAGACCAGCCTGAGCTACAAAACTGAGCTCAAGGCCAGCCTGAACTGTACAGTGAGACCCTGTCTCAAAAAGACAAAAAGAAAAAAAAAAACATTTACAGAAGAATTAATATAGTTTGTGGGTTATTTGTTTTTTGGCTTTTTTTTTTCATTTAATAATAAAATTTTATTTTTTCCAAATGTACACCTCAGTGAACCTGTTTTGTTTTGGTGGGACTGGGGTTCCAACTCATAACCTTGCACTTGCCAGGCAGGCACTTGTGCCACGGAGCTATCTCCCCAGCCCCTAGGTGAACCTGTTCATCATGCATCTTCACCAGCGGCAGGGGCATCTCCACCCTTGCTATTTCTGGTATAAATAACTTGAGCTCTGTGCTTTGAGACCAGCTTGATAAACCCTTTACTAAGGAGCTCCTGAAGGGCTGCTCTGCCCAGTGACCCACGGATCTTCAGTCTCTCGGAGACCACGGCAGGTGTTATACGTTTATAGTTGGGAACTTCCTTACAGTTTGTCGTAAGTAGCTTTATCAAACAGAACCAGGTTGTTCAGCTTGTCCCGGACTTTGCCTTTTGACCGCTTCTTCTTTTTGGCCTTTCCCCCAGATTTGTTCACTGGGTCTTTGTCTTTCTTAGCTGACTTTCCGGCATCTTTCTTCTTCTTGTCGTCTTTGGGTGGCATCACGGAGGCCGGAGTGCAGCGGTTACCACTGCAGGCCCGTCAAGATGTTGGACAGAGTGTTTTTTGGCTTTTTAAAACAGGATCTCACTAGTAGCTCAGGCTGACCTTGAGCTCATGGTGATCATCCTGCCACAGCCTCCTGAGTGCTAGGAATATAGATATGCATCAGCACACCTGGCATGGAAAAATATTAACTCTCTCCAGCTTTATTTATTTGTTTTTTTGTTTGTTTGTTTGTTTGTTTGTTTTGTCTTTTTGAGACAGGGTCTTGCTATGCAGTTGAGGCTGGCCTTGAGCTCACTTTTGTAGCCCAGGCTGGTCTCGAACTTGCACCAATCCTCCTGCCTCAGCCTCCGAGTGCTGGGATTACAGGCATGAGCCACCACGCCCGGCCAGCTTTATTTATTTGGTACTGGGAATAGAACTCAGAACCTTGCACTTGCCAGGCAAGCACTTGTGCTACTGAGCCACATCCCAAGCCCCAATATTAACCCTTTCCAAAGGTTCTAAAATATTTCCTTAATTCACTTGCTCTGCATGGCGTGTGATTCGTGTGCAGCCTCCTGGGTTGGAGACCTGGCCCAGAATGGAGATGGGTGGAACCCTTGAGGAGAGGCCCACAGGAGGAGACCTTGGGTCCACAGGGGAGTGGTCCTAAGTAGAGATTAAGGTGGGTACTGTGGAATCTCTGAGTTTTCCAAAGAGCAATCTGTTGTAAAGCTTAGACCTGAGGGGCCAGGGAGATAACTCAGTGGAGTAAGTGCTTGCCTGGCAAGTGCAAGGTCCTGAGTTTGATCCCTAGTACCACCAAAAAAAAAAAAAAAAAAGAAAAAAAGAAAGTTCGGACCTGAATCTGTGGCTTCCTGCCTCCTCCACCATCACCCCATGCTCCCACCACGTGGCCCAACATGACCCCTCACCAGGGTTGTTATGTGCTGTTTGCAATTTCATCCTGCAAAACAAAGAGGTAAAGAAATCTCTTTTCTTTCTCTGTTATCAAGCTACCCAATCCCAGAGATTTCACTGTAGCAATGAAATACACCATCCCAGCACCTGGGAGGCTGAGGTACGAGCATTGCTGTCAGTTTGAGGCCAACAACCTTATCTTTAAAAATAAAAGTTGGAAGAGCCATATTTCCTGGAGTCAGAACATAACTACAAGCTTCATATGACGGTACATGCCTGTAGCCATACCATTTTGGGAGGCTACACCAGGAAGATCCCAAGTTCAAGGCCCCCCCCATGCAACTGTTTTGAATTATACCTGGAGGTCCCCACAAAGCCTCATGTGCTTATAGGTGGAGCTTTGGGTAAGTAGTTGGGTTATGGGTGGGTGATAATTGGACTAGCCCACTGATAAGTTTAGCATCATTCAGAGTGTAGCTGATGGGAAGGCCCATCTTGGGGATGGGTGGCACTAACCAATCGGTTGATAGCCTCAATGGAATGAAAAGGGAATGGAAGGCTTCCTGCTTCCAGCCTTATGCCTGCCCTGCCATGAACTGTTACTCCTCCATGATGCCCCTCTGCTATGCTACCCTGCCTGGGAGACACCTGTGCACTGAGATCTCTACAACCTGTGAGCCAAAATGAATCTCTCCTTTAATGTGTGAGCATTGGGTGTTTGGTCTCAGCAGTGAGAAATTAACCAAGACAGATCCTGACTCGAAAGATTAAAAAGTAAATGAAAGCGACCAAGGACATAGCTCAAGTGTATAACATCCATGTGTTCGATCCCCAGTACTACACACATGCGCATGTGTGCATACATACACACACGCACACACACGTGCGTGTGCACATACACACACACAATTACCTCATTGAGAAGCTATTGGATTAAAACATCATGATACTAGGATAAAGACAGACCCAGGACAACCTTTTCAGTAGTGTTGTTGGGAAAACTGGATATATACACACCCAAGGAAGATGAAGTTGGGCCCTTACATTATACCAAAAATTAACTCAAACATACTAAAATACATACACAAGAACTAAAGCTGCAAAGCATGTGGAAGAACACACAAAAGAAAAGCCAGGACAATAGATGTGGTAGACACATGGATCAGCAAAATGTGCCCTGTGCTTGCTGCAGAATACTATTCAGCCACAAAAGAGGCTGAAGTCCAGACACGTCCTATGACTTCGAGCGAACACTGAAAGCATCACGCCAGGCAAGCAAGCAGCTAGGCAGCCCCAGGCCAGCAGGAGCTGTGAGATGGGCCCGCGCGGTGAGCATTTACAGAGGACCAAGTTTCTCTCAGATGGGAAAGAAGCTCTGGAGCTGGGTGCACAACCCTGTGAGCGCGCCTTAACCACTGACCCGTCCACAGAAATGGTAATTTATGTTAGTGTAGATTCTACCACCAAAAAGAGTGGACCCTGCTGTGGACTCGGCCTCCGGGTGCTGGACCACAGGCTCCATCACTACAGGAGCCTGCTATAGTGGGTGCATCAGCACACAGGAGGTACGCAACCTTGATGCCATGGAACGAGGCACTGGGGTGCCCCAGCACGACGTCCATGGGTGTGGGGGGCAAGGGCTGCAGCCTGTGCTCTATGGATCTGAAGGAGGCCTAGTCACAGCTGAGGTAACTCCATGTCACCTTTGTTCACTAACACTCAATCATTTCCCAAAGTCTCACTCCAATAATCATCTCTGTCTGCAGAGTTTAAAGTTACTGCTTCTGGGGCTGGGGAAGATAGCTCCATGGCATAAGTGCCTGCTTGGTCAGTGCAAGGTTGTGAGATGGAACCCCAGCCCCACCAAAACAAAATAATAGTAAAAATAAAATAAAGTTACTGCTTCTTACTGTGACCATATGCAGTTTGTTTTCATTTTGTCTTTTTGAAACAGGGTCTTACTATGCAGTTCAGGCTGGCCTTGAACGCACTTCCTAGCCCAGGCCTGCCTGAAACTTGCAGCGATCCTCCTGAATGCTGGAATCCTAGGCATGCAGCCCCATGCCAGCCTACATACATTTTTAAAATTCTTACTAAACAAAAGGGTATGCCACGGTTTGTTTTGGGGTTTTGTGTGACAACTGAATGCTCACTCTGTGCCGCATGCCATTGGGACTGACAGGCCTTGCTCAGCCAGCTGGTTGTGTCCCTGCTCCACTGCAAGCAGGCCATAGCTCTCAGCACAGCCCCCACCCTGGGGCTCTACTGCCCATGGGCAGCCACTTCCGCCAGCAGCCAGAGTATGTGCCCCCATTATCACCATATGGCTGCATCTCCATGCGTGTGCATTTAGCTGCTGGAGGCTGAGGTACTGCTCTGTGTCCCTGGCTGTGCCCATTTCTGTCAGGAAGATGTTAGACCACCTGCTCCAGGTCCCCAGATACGGGCCACTTCTACCTCTGATGGACAAGACCCTCCCCCGCTCAGAGCACGTTGCACCAGCCACACTGTGATCCTTGGGAGGAGACAGTGCCTGGTCACCCTACAGGGCAGTAGCCAGGACCCCAGCTGTGGGTTCTGGCAGGGCAGGGTCCCCCTCCTCCCTCAAGCAGGCCAGGCACACGAGAGCTAGACCACACCAGGATGACGAGTACAGAGGCTCGGACAGCTCTAGGCATAGTGGCTTCCAGTCAAGGTCTTTGTCTTCTGCAGGGATCTCCGGAGAGATAGCACTGCTGAACAGGTCATGACCAAAGCTAGTGTGAGACAGGCCTGCAGCCAGGGCTCCTGGACACAGGCACCGACTGGCACACATAGCATCCCAGGGTGTGGGTGGAGTCAGCCTGAGTCACAGGTGACAGCTGGGACCGGAGGGGACATAGGACAGCTCCATACATGTGGCCTTGGTGAGTCCTTTCCTTCCCTTTTACCTGAAAATAGTCCTTGGGGAAAGGAGGGTGAGGAAGAAAACTCCCAAGATATGAGCAATGCTCTTTAGGGACGGCCAAATAGGGTTTCAGTTCTAAAAACCAAAGCCGCAAGGTAGCGCATGCCTGTAATCCCAGCCCTTGGGAGGCTGAGGCAGAGCCGAGTCCACCAGATGAGGCCCCTCCAGTGTCAACACTTACTTGAGTGACAGTGTTGGGTTTGGCACTTAATCTGTGCCTTAGTTTGCCAATCTGCAAAATGGAGAAGCATTGGTAAACCTCAAATTGTGCTCTGAGGACCAGTAGGAAAAACACCTGTAAAGAACGCTGAATTTGGGCTGGCAAGATAGCTCAGTGATCTAAAGTGCCTGCCAAGGCAAGCTTAGGCAAGCAGGTAGGGACCATGGTTCGATCCCCAGCAGCACATGCTATGCCAGCCTCACCCATAAAGTGGGCTGAGCTAGCCACCAAAAAAAAAAAAAAAAAAAATCTGAATTTGCCTGCCATAGTGGCACATGCTTACAACCCTACCTCTCTGGAGGCTGAGGCGGGGAGACTGCCAAGAGGCCAACCTGGGCTATACAGTAAGCTCAAGACCAGTAAAATCCTGTTTCAACAAAGGAGAAATCAGAATCTTAGCCCTGTCCTAGCTGCTTGTATACAGAAGTAGAGGTCAAACCCAGGACCACAGTGCCTGGAGCCACATCATCAGCACTCCAGGAGGCTGAGCCAGGAGGCTGGCCAGCCAAGACCAGCCTGGGCAACTTGGTGAGTCCCTAGGTTAAGGAAATTAAAAGGCCTGAGGATGTCACTTAGTGTAAAGCTCTTGGGTTCACTTGCCAGTACAGGAAAAAGTAAAGTCCTCTGTGTGACCTGGTATCCAAAAAGGAATTTGGGGGGGACTGCTCCATGGACTCAATCAGGATGGGGATTAGCAACGTCAGCAGAGCCGGGCTCCAGTGAGGCACCAGCTGGCAGGCCACGTTTCTGCATCACACGCGTCTCACACCAGCCCTTAGAAAGGAAGTCACTCCACTTACAAAAAAACCCAAAGTGGCTGGGTATGGTGGTAGATCCATGAAATCTTGTCTGAAAAACGAACTATAAAAAAAATAGACAGCCACTTAGAGCACCTGCTGCAAGGTGGTTGTCACATAGGGTCTTTCCTAGAGGACGACCCCCAAGGGATGCTTGCCCCATCAGTTCAACGTTATCACCTCCTTGGGGCACGGACCCCAAAGGTCCAAGTCCACTGAGCAGGGCAGTCAAAAGCTGACTCATTAATCCTTGGCAGATGGGGACAGAATTAGCTGGGGTGAAACATGACAACTTCCTGAGAGTCCAGAGGTTTGGGGCACACCTTGCCCTCCTATCTGATGGAGGCTCCCTGCCAGAGCCCTGTACTTCCGTGTCCTTTGGTTTTTGTTGCCTAATGTGTGGCTGCGTTCTACCCCTCGCATTTCTGAGCTCCTCTTGGGCACGCTACCAACAACCAAGCTCATCACCAAACACGTTGGGCACCCCCGCTAGGTCCCTGGTTCTCCTACTCTTCCTGTCTCAGCAGAAACTTTTCTTTCAGAGGCACTAACTAGGGACTGAACACAGGGTCTCCACACTGAGACCTTTCCTTATCCCCAGCTCCCTTCCTTATTTTACTTTTTTTTTTTCCTCTTTTGAAGTACTAGAGGTTGAACTCAAGACCCTGCACTTGCCAGACAAGTACTCATTCTACTGAGCTGCCTCCCCAGCCCTTATTTTATATTCTTGAGTCAGGAATTCACTAAATTACTCAGGCTGAGCTTGAATTTACAATCTCCTGCCTCAGTCTCCCAAAGGGTGGAATTACAGTGGTACATCACCAGGCCTGGCTTAAAACTTCCTGGATGAGGTCCCCAGAGCACTTTGCCCAGTGACACGGGCATCCATGGCCTATGCCGGTGCCAGGCCACAGAGCCCAGAAGGCAACTCCAGTACCTGCAACCAGCCAGCCCCAGGCTAGTAGTGGCAAGTGTGGGTCCTGCCTGAGGGAGTGACTAGGGACCCAGACAGACAACCCAGACACATGGGCCCAAGGCTAGGCTGCAGGTGAAGATGTCACAGCACTCGGTCTTTCTGTCTGGTCACTATCTGAGCCTCAGGGGGACATAGTCCAGTTCTTGTCCCCCTAGCCATGTAAACACCTTATCCCAAGTCTGTCCTATCCTGGTTGGGACATAGGTCAACACACAGTCCCCGTGTGGAGGCAGAGTACAGGAAGTCGCCCTACCACCTAGCCACTGTCTTTCACACAAGACATAGGGCTCTGTGGATGTCACAGTAGCTCCACATCCCCAAAGTGAAAGGGCCCCTCTGCTCCGGCCAGCACAGATCCAACCAATAAAAGGCTACGGGAGCCCAGAGGGACAGCAGAGGTCCCCAAATGGTGGCACCAGTTCACTAGGTGGCAGCTCAAGCCACCTGCCACCATGCTGCTGCCTAGCCTTGCTGTGCCCAGGGACCTCCTGAACTTCAGCCCCCAGCTCAGAACCCAGAACCCACCAAAGTCCCTGGAGCTGCTTTGACCAGGGAAGAGACCACATATAGAACTGCCAGGTTCCCCTGCTGGTTTGTGACACACTGCACAGGACACAGGCACCGGGTCCACACTCACCCACTCCATCCTCCCAAAACTGTGCTGAGGAAATCAGCCTCCTGTCCACCAGGGCGGCTCTCACCTCCACAGGTGGCAAGGTCAGAAGCAAGCCCCAGGCCAGGCTGCTGTCCTCTCCACAGTGCAGCCAGCACACTCACTGCCCCCAAGACCCTCGCAAGCCAGCGCACCTGCAGTACCCCGGCCCTGGCTGCAGCACACACGTCCCTTGTGTTCTCAAGGTGATTGTGTCTCCAGCTTCTCTGATAGTGCCAGGCTCAGGCACCCTGACACCTCCTTCACACCCACCCGTTAGTCTCTGCCCTACTGTGTCACAGCCTGACTTCCTGATACTGGGGTTAGCAGGGTAAGAGCGGAGAGAGCTCCCTCCTCACGTCCCCCAGAGCAAGCCAACCTCTGGGCCTGGATGCACCCATGGCCACCATCTGCATGTGCTCTGACCCACACGCAATGCTCGGTAAGTGACATGCAGCGTACACCAGGGAGCAGCCCAGGCACAGAACAGATGGTATCCCCTCACAGGGTCAGGAAGCCTGGTTTCAGGTTGGGAAGTGACCAGGTACTCAACCCGTGCCTATGTGCCACGCCATATTTCCTGCACCTGACAGACGTGAGCTGCCGACCCGGAAGGAGAACCCAGCAGCCCTGATGCCCGGAACGCCATATGCACATGTTGAGGAGGAGGCAGTTCTAAGTCAGGAAGGACATCTCCCAAGATGCAGGTTCAGGGTAGGGCCATGAAGAGGGCTCTGGGCACAGCCAGAACAGCTGGGCAACGCTGTCCTCTGCTGGACACACACGGTACTGCAACCAACAGAAGCAGAAGAGCAGCTCCTCACACCAGTTGCGGTTTATTCTGTTGGTGGGTTACTGTAGTACTGGGGTGGAACCCTGGGCCTCCACAACTCGCTACATCCCCAGCCCTTTTTCTTTTTGTGACAGGGTCTCTCTAAGTTGCTCAGGCCAATGTCCTGAGCAACCCTCCTCCACCAGCCTCCCGAGCAACTGAATTCACAGGCACATGCCACCATGCCCAGCCAGAACCTTAAGGTTAGACAGCAGCCTGGCAGTGCCAGCGCAGTCCCCAGTCTGTGTGCCCAGCAGAGTGCTGGGCATGTGACGTGCAAGGCAAGGAGCTCCCTTTCCCTGCCGTGGCCCGGTAGCCTCAGGATGGTGAGCCTGTGGGTTTGGGCTTCTTCCCTCTGTGTTTGAAGCTGCGCAGTGGATTCTGGGTCTTCTTCGCCTTCTGAGAAGCAGAGTGGGGTCTGGGTTAGAGGACCCGGCAGGCACTGTCCCTGCTGAGATGGCAGTGAGCAGCCCAGGGTTAAGGAACGACAGCGGCTCTGGGCACCAGCGGGGGATAGCACAGCCCAAGTCCCACAGACCTCCCCTGCCCAGGCAGATGTGGATGTCCTGGTGACAGCAAGGGCCAAGTTGGGGAGAACCTGCAGCTTTCCCCAAAGCCCCAGGGTGCACCTTAGCCTTCCTGCCAGAGGACGGCTTCTTCCGCTTCCTGTGAGTGCGCACAAGGCCACGAAGCGCCGCAGGAACTGGAAGAGACCAGGCCTCAGCAGTCAACCTGCCCTTTTTTTTTCTTTTTCTTTTTTGTCTTTTTGAGACAGAGTCTTGCTATACAGTTCAGGCTGGCCTTGTGCTCACTTTTGTAGCCCTGGCTGGTCTCAAACTCACTGATCCTCCTGCCTCAGCCTCCCAAGTGCTGGGATTACAGCCAAACTTACCACTCTTGGGGCTTCCTGTCACTCCAACTCCGGGAGACCTCATCCCTAGACTGCGAGGATTCCCTACCCTCTGAACAGAATTCCCAGGACTATGCTCTCAATTGTTCCACAAATGACACACAGCAACTAATGCTCCCACAAATACAGGGACAGAAGAATACTAGCTCCACAGAACCACTCACTGTTCAAGTCATTCTTCTGTGGTGTTTAAGTGTGTGGCAGGGTGGTGTGACAAGGACAGGTTTGGGTGACACCTGAGGTAGAGCACTCAACTCACAGAGGGAGGTCAGGAAGGTGCAGGAAAGGATAGGCTCAGGGCAACCTTCCAATGTGGCCCCATGACAAATTCGCCAGCTTTACATGACATTCAGGGCCCCTGATGTGCACCCTGACCTCAAAGGCCAGGCTGCCACAGAGCCTGGTGAGGAACCCTGCTCCTGGCAGGGGGCTAAGGCCAAGGCCTTGCCTCCCAGCCACTGGCCCTGGCATCTCCATACTGTCTCTCTGGGGCTCCCTTTCTGGCTACTGCCGCCTTCCTGCCACCTGGACCCTCCCTCATCACTCACCCAGGTAGTCAGGGACGTGGCCCAGGTGTGGCTTCACCACTGCAGGGTGCAAAGGCAGGTCATGCCGCAGCAGCTGCAGGTCCCGGGGGTTATCCTCAAAGTATGTCTGGGAAGACAGAGAGCTCAGCAGGTCAGCAGCTGTGTAACTTCGTAGATTAAATTTTTTTGGTTTGCAACTTTATTTTTGGAGCAAAAGAGGTTCTCATGAACTCAGGCAGGTCCTTGCAGGCACTAGGTAAGTACTCTGCACTAAGCCACACCCCAGACCCATTTCTTTAAGATGGGCGCTCGCTATGTTGCCCAAGCTCCTCACGTTCCTAGGATCAGTCACTCCTTCTGCCTCAGCTGCTGGAGTAGCTGGGACCACAACGGCACCCAGCAGGCCTGAATCTCTGAAAAGGCATCAGACCCATGTGCCTTAAAACTTAGACATGAGGTGACTCAGTGTAGTCTTCCTAGCACTTCTGTCCCTGTCACTATTCCTACCCAGAGGTGGCCTTGCGACTCCTACACTGGTTCAAACTCTCTCACCCACGTGCCATCAACAGCCCTTCTGTAGCTTTCACCTGGCGTCACCCCAAAGTGGCTCCCAAACACCCAAGCAGCCCCACTTCCCAGGCTGTGGAACCTGGGCAGGGGCCCACCAGGCTGTGCCAACTTCCGGATGCCGAGCCCGTGGGGCTGGACGCCGACACAAGCCTCACCTTGAGCTTCTCTGAGTGCAGGAGCTCCTCCTTGATCTCCTTCAGCCGCGCCTCCCGGATGGCCTGCTTTGTCACTGAGCGCATGGCATCCTGTGGGGCAGACACCAGGGGTCAGTCAGGGATGGGATCTGGGCACAGCTGCCCGCACAGCGTCCAGCTCACCTTGCAGCGATAGCGGAAGCCCTCAATCTCCTCCATGTGGAACTGGTAGGGAAGCAGGGCAGGGGCCTCACCCTCTGCGGAGAGAGGAGCAGGAGGTGCTCAGGAGCAGCACGCCCAAGTGAGACGCGCACTCGCAGCACTGCAGCCACACGCTCATTGGAGGCAGAGGCAGAGCATACTCAAGGCTCTGCACAATTCGCCTGCTTGCTCCCAGTGCAGGGGGTCAGTGCCTGCCCCACAGGGGCTGCCATGGGGGAAGCCTGGCCCGATCCAGCCCAGCTCCCCAGGAGCCAGGGCGCTCACCGTCACTGAGAAGCTCCTCGATCTTGCCCAGCTGTGACTGCTCCTCAGGCAGCACGAAGGTCAGCACTATGCCAGGGTTGTTGGCGCGTGCTGTCCTGTGAGACAATAGGAGACAACCCAGCCTGCACCCCTGTCCATAGGCTCCACTGGCCCCCCAAGCCCTCTGCCCTCCCGACTCCCGTCAGCCTCCCTCCTACCTCCCAGCCCGGTGGACATAAGCTTCAGGGGTGGGGGGCAGGTCAAAGTTGAGCACAGCAGACACATGGTGGAAGTCTATGCCCCGGGCCACACCTGCCTCAGGGTCGGAGTCTCTGCAGAGAGAATCCAGGTCAGCTCAGCTCAGCTCTCCTCTCTTCTAGGATGGGTCCTTAAGCTTAGCCAGAAAAATATTCTCTAAACGAAACTGAAGGCTGCAAGACTCTGCTATATATACACAAGACCACTCTATTCTAAAACTGTTCTAGCCAGGCGTGGTGGCTCACGCCTGTAATCCCAGCACTCGGGAGGCTGAGACAGGAGGATTGGTGCAGGTTCAAGACCAGCCTGGGCTACAAAAGTGAGCTCAAGGCCACCTGAACTGCACATCGAGACCCTGTCTCAAAAAGACAAAAAAAAAAACAAAAAAAAAAAACAATGTTCTAGGAATAAACATGGTGATGCACGTCTATGGTCCCTGGCTCTGTGAGGTGAAGGCAAGAGGATTATAAATTCCACCCCCAGGTAACTGAAGAGACTTCATGAGACTTCTGCATGAAAAAAACCAAAAAAATCCCTAAAAATGCCAGGCATGGCGGTGCACATCTGTATTGTAGGCAGCTGAGACAGAAATATTATACAGCAGTCAGACAAGGCTGGACCCTCAAGGAACCAGTATGGGAGACAGGACACCTTGCAACTGTGGGAGAGACAGGCACTACCGCTGTGGGCCAAGCCTCGCCTCGAAAGATTTCCCACCTTAGACTCACCTCACCTCATGGTTTTACTCTACAAAGCTCCTAGAAAAAGCAGGGTTTTGGCGACCCACTGTCTCCTTCTGTCCCTCTCCTGGAGAGAAGCATTTTTCTCTCAATGCATATATTCTGTTCTTAACCTGCTGTTTCTAAAATTCAATCAGTTTTAGAGAACACTGACAAGTACAGACTCAAGTACGAATAGCTGAAGCGTTATGGTGGGGTCTAACATGGCCGAAGCCCCAAAACTGCTTAGCTTCCCAACGACCACTTCCCGTCCTCTCCTCTCAACCCCAGGAGTACAACTTTTTTTTTTTTTTTTTAATGGATTTGGTACAGGGTCTACAGGGTCTCACTACACAGATCAGATTCATGGTGACTGTGTTTTCAGCTTCCCAAGTGCTGGGATTACAGGGACACGCCACCAGGCCCAGTCTCAGTGCACCCCAGGGCTGGCATGGCATACTGATGATCAAACTCTACAACTTCTTCCTCTTATCCTTCCTATGCAAAAAGAAAAAGCCCCCATCAGCTCCCTAATGCCTCTCCAAGCCCCCGCTAACATCTGTCCCTACCACAAATTCATACAATCCCAGCTCCCTTTTTGTCTCAGGTTAAAGGACCCCTGCCATCTTCCTGTGGTCCCCTCCGCGTCCTCAATAAAGGCCCTTTCTTCTTCCCCCCCTTTGCTGTGCTGAAGAACCTAACAAACGTGAACTCAACCCAGGTATGCTTCAGGCTGGGAGTTTCTTTCCCTTGCAACACCTGTAATCGCAGCACTTGAGAAAAAAGGATTGCTTTGAGTTCAAGGCCAACCTAGACAGCTCAAAGAGAGTTCAAGGCCTCCACAAGCTTCACAGTGTGATCATGTCTCAAGAAAAAACAAAGCCAATAGCATGGGGACGCCACTTATAATACCAGCACTACAGAGGCTAAGGCAGAAGGATCGGTGCGAGTTTGAGACCAGTCTGGGCTACAAAAGCAAGTTCAAGGCCAGCCTAAACTGCATAGTGAGACCTTGCCTCAAAAAGACAAAAAAGAAAAAGAAAAACAAAACCAATCAAACCCAAATGCTCAAAATTGTTCCAGAAGCAGGAGTGGCGGCTTAGCAAGTACCTGGGCTTTGGGTTCAATCCCCCGAACTGCAAAACAGGTAAGGAACTATGCCAGGAGTCAGGATAGAATGGTTGGTGTTCAGCTCTGATACAGAACCAAAACCTTGTGCTGACCTGAACTGCGGTGACCTGGGGTCTCTTTCTAGGCCAGTGACCACTTCAACTACACCCGAGGGCTTCCCTTTTGCTCAGAAACATGCTTCTGCCCACTGCTAGCCACTACCGTCTGCAGGTGCTGCTTCTACCCACTGCTCTCCCCTCTGGCAGGCAGTAGGCACACACGCTAAGTGATAGGTTCTGGCCCGAGTATGAATTGCCGTATTAATTTGGTGGCCATCTAATATGGCTGAAGCCCTTAAAACAACAGCTTATCTTCCAGAGACCACCTCTCCCTTCTCCAACTCAGCCCAGGGTGCAATTTCCTTTTACCTTTCACACTACCACAGGGAAGACCCCAATCAGCTCCTCAGATATTTCTAAGCATCCACCTCAAACTCCACCCCTAGCAAAAGTCCATAAAAGCCTCAACTTTCTTTATCTCAGGCCAGAGGATCTACCCCATCTGCCCTTAATCCTCTCCATGTCTTTGGAGTTCATAAAGGCTTCCTTTATCTTGCCTCTCTCTTTACTGAAATAAAAAAACATATCAGTAAGGAAACTTCGCACTGGTCAGGTCCCCTTAGTCAGGCAGCTAAGTGAGGCCAGAGTGCTTCACGCAAGCCACCTAGACCAAGACACCTTGCCCTCTGGATTGTTTTCAAATGAACTGAGGAACACGGTTCTCTGGTAAGAGCTAAGAGACATGAGAAAGCAGACTCACTTGTCTCCTCTGGCCTTCCGGCCCCGCTGCTTGCCCTTGGCTGGGGCCCCGACGACTTCAGCATCCGTTGCTATGACACAGTCATAGATACCCTGGTTGAACTGTGAGATAATGTGGCACCTGCAGCCCAAGAGGAGAGTTACATAAAGTGACACCACTGGTGTCACTGTCACAGTGACACTGCCCTCACCTGTTGCCTCCACCCCTTCATCTCTTTCCACTCTGTAACTTGGGTGAAATAGAATAAAAGTGGGTATTTTGGGATTGTGGCAAGTAACTGTCAGCCAATTTCAGAGCCTGGCCTCTACTAAGTGCTGGCAAGACAGGAACATCAACTGGGTCCCTTACTGCACCTGTTTTCAACCATCCCCAACAAGACGTGACCCATACAAACCTGGAGCGCAGAGGGAGCTCGCCATTGAGCACGCAGGTCGGGATGCTGAACTGCTCCAGGAAGAGTCGGAGCCGGTAACTCCGCTCCAGGGTGTTGACGAAGAGCAGGGACTTGCCTCGAATCAGTGACAGCTTGAGCAGGGCATAGAGCAGCAGGAACTTGTCTTCCTCGGTCTCACAGACCACCTGAAACTGCTGTAACTGGCCTGGCCCTGGAAGCTGGGATTCCTGTAACTTCAGGGTAACCTAGGGAGAGGATGCAGTCAGAGGAGAGAAGACAGACACTAGGGTTAGCTCTCCAACCAAAGCACGGTGCTTTTGTGGATGGCTGAGATGCCCTAAAGGTTTTTAGTGTGCAAGAGCTTTGGAACCGAAGGACTCCAAGTGCCCTAGCTGTGTCCCAACAGATCACACATAAAGTACCCAGGGCAGGGAATAAAGACGGACACTGACAAAGGAAGCTACCAAGTTGGGCAGGCCTACAACAGCAACAGCTCTCTTAAGGGGTAACATTTACGAAAAGTGAGAACTTTGCCCTTATAATTTTTGTTCTGCCACTCCAAACAGTCCCATAGGGATTACCAGTGAGGATCCTCTGTGTTAAGTTATCAGAGAAAGCATAGTTTGAACTGGGGACATCTGAGAACATTGACAGGGCCTTGCTGTGTAGTTCAGGCTGGCCTTGAGCTGTGGCAATCTCCCACCTCGGCCTTCACAGTGCTGGATCATTGGCATGTGCCACCATGCCCAGCTGATGCTAGTTTGCAATGCTTCACAACCGGGAATGACACATCTGTTTCACTGTCCCACCCAAAACTCCAAGGGTTCCTCTGAGAAGGAGTACCAAGTCCTTTGAGTGCTGCCTGCCTGCAACTCCAACTGCTCGTCAGTGCCTCTTACCGGGTTGTGCAGTACCAGCTCCTTGAGGGCCTGCACGTCTTCATTAAAAGTAGCTGACATAAGAAAAGCTTGGTAAATCCGGGGCAAGTGACTGAAAGAAAGACAACGGCCTGGTCCCACTCCTGCTCCATGGGCTGCTAAGTGTAGGAGCTGAGCTTCCACTCATCCCCACTCGCTCCACCCCAAGTCTCAGCTCACAGACTTTTCCACTGGGAACCACCCTACCCCTTCCTACCAGAGAAGACTCTTGAGTTCTTCCTCAAAACCAAAGGAAAACAGGAGGTCAGCTTCATCCATCACCAACAGCTCCAGGGAGTCCCGCAGTTTCAGGTTCTCCTGCTGCAAATGGTTTAAGACGCGGGATGGGGTCCCCACAAGCACGTCGGGCTTCTCCATCAGTACAGCTCTGCAGATGGCAGGACGTCAGCATCAGGAAGAGCTCAGCAGCCTCACCGCACCGCACATCCGCCCACTCTCTCACCGCACACAAACCCACCACACATCTGCATAACTTTGCTCCCTGGCAGTTTTCACCCACCTCTGTGAGGCTGAGTCTTCAGCAGCTGAGACATTGGCCACCTGCACATCTCGAGCACAGTAGGCAGCCAGCTGCTGAATCATGGACTGGGCCTGCCGAGCCAGCTCCTTGGTAGGAACAAGGACAAGGGCTCTCACAGCCTGTTCCACCACAGGACCTGTCTGTAAGAACAAGAATCAAAGACTGTACCCAGTAGGCACCTCCTTGGGTCTGCCTGAACTCATGCACTGTAGTACAAATGCTTAGCCTGTTCGGATCAACCCCTCCCCCTGCCTACCTCAAAACAGAACATAGTAGCTTTCCCAGGTACTGACACTAGAAAGCAATTCCCAGCCGGGCGTGGTGGCGCATGCCTGTAATCAGGCTGAGGGAGGAGGATCAGTGTGAGTTCGAGACCAGCCTGGGCTACAAAAGTGAGCTCAAGGCCAGCCAGAACCAGCACAGCGAGATCCTGTCTCAAAAAGACCAAGAAAGAAAACAACTTGCTCCATGTTACAAGTTACATAAAACACACAAGGTATTAAAGCTGACTCTCATAATAATTGTGGGGGTTTTTTTTGTTTTTGTTTTTTTGCGGGACTGGGGTCAAACTCATGACCTTCCACTTGCCAGGCATGATTTGTGCCACGGAGCTACTACCTTCCCAGCTCCCAACCTTTTTTTAAAATGGGTTTTAGTACAAGGGGTACAGGTTTTACAGGGTCTCACTACATAGATCAGACTCATAGTGATCCTCCTGTTTTCAGCCTCCCAAGTGCTGGGATTAGAGGCAAACGCCACTTCGCCCATTCTCAATCGCCCTCTCAGCGTACCCCGGGGGTGGGGCCGGCTCGTCAGGACAGGGACTGAACCACTGCTGCTGCTCTCACCCTTCTTTATAAAATTCAAGACAAAGTGTACCCCAGAGCTTGGGTCACACAGGACCAGGCTGCAGAGCAGGAAGCCGAGAGAAAACTTGGCACCTCCTTTCTGCACCCCTTTGGGGCTTGCTTCCCTCCTCCAATCGGTGCCCCAGCGACGCACCGCTTTCCGGTGAAGCAGGAGCTGTAGCATCGGGATAGCATACGCGGCGGTCTTCCCGGAGCCCGTTCGCGCCCGAGCCAGCAGGTCCTTCCCCTCCAGCGCCAGCGGAATGGCTTTCTCCTGGATCAGCGTAGGTCGAGACCAGCCCAAGTCGGCAACAGCCTAAGAGAGACGCGAAGCACGGCTCAGAGGGCGAGGAAAGCGGGGGCGCGCTTCCCTACGGTGCCTGTGGGAGGACCTCCCGTTCTCAGCCTTCTCGATACCTGCAAGAGCCGGGGATCCAGGCCCATGTGTTCGAAGCCCAGACTCTCCAAATCCGCCATGACTCCTGACAGTGATCACACGCGGCCAGAATTACGCGAGCGCGTGGGGGCATCGACCAATCAGCTTCCAAGAAACCGGCACCACCCCCAGAAGTGCTGATGCGTAAGCTTCCGGCATCTCAGCGGCAGTCCGCGGCTGCGCAGGGCTCAGTGCCTCCCAGGCCAGCGCTCCCTGGCGCTTTCGACCCGTAACTTCGTGTGGTTTGGACTTTCGCCAGGTGTTTGTTTAGTCGCCGGTGAGGGGAGGGCGGAGGTCTAGAGACACTACACCTGGCCGCGTTCGGGCCCTACGCAGAGGTAGCAAATCTGTGGGACAGAGTTCTTCCCGGGGTATGAACAAAGTTATCAGATTTCTGCCCTTACTAGGAGCTATTAAGATGGTAAATTCGTGCTAACCATTCAGTTGGTGGTAGGTTGTCACGGTAGCAACAGAAAATAAATACAAGCGGGGACCACGTTGATCTGGTTCAGAGCGGAAGGCCAGGCCTGTACTACACCGTGAGACCTTGTCTCAAATGAATGTAGAAAAAGATCAGAGGACTCAGACCACTGCTGAGTGGCTTTGAAGATGAAAAAGGGAACAAAACAAGCCGCAGGTAACAAAGAAATGGATTATATCAAGTCACTGGTCCCCTGTGCTTACTTTAAGGACACTCAGAGGATCCAAGGTAAGCTCCTCCTTTCAGTCTTCTGTCAGCCTTCTTTGCCACTCAGGTAACAGGTTTGAGGGGTTCCCGTAGGAACACATCTTACAGGCTCGTCCTCTGCATACCACGTAGTACCCAGACACCCGCTATGCACATGACTGGCCCCGAGTTACCCAGGAATTTACACTAAAGCTTCCAGGGTGAGTTGCCCAGGGTCTTCTGTCAGGAACTGGGATCTGGTTGAAGAGAGTAGTACCTTGTGCACCTTAAGTTTGGGGGACCAAGTGATGGGTACTGCCGTCATAAGCAGAGAGGGTCAGGGCTTCCATTAGAGGTGAGAATGATACCTCCCGACCCACTCCCTCTGCCCGTGCTGGGGATGGAACCCAGAGTGTCAAGCTACTCTCCAGCTGTTTCTCTTTTGAGACAGGGTCTTACTAACTTGCCCAGGCTGGCTTCAATTTATAATTTTCCTGCCTTAGCTGACCTCTTGAATAGCTGGGATTACAAATGTGCACAAACATACCAGCTCTTTTTTCTTCTCTGTGTGAAGGGAAAAGTTGTTTTGAAGGGATGTAAAGTTTAAGAAAGCAAAAATGTTGATTAGGTATGGTGGTGCCCCCCTAGCACTCGACGCTGAGGGAGGGGATCAGGTGTTCAAGACCAGCCTGGGCTAAAAAGTGAGCTGAAGGCCAGCCTGAACTGCATAGCAAGACCATCTCAGAGAGAGCGAGAGAGAGAGAGAGAGAGAGAGAATACCAAGCATTTGCCTGGCAAGCGCAAGGGTCTGAGTTCAATTCCTGGTCTCGCAAAAAAAAAAAAAAAAAAAAAAAAAAAACCAGGTATGGTGGCACAATACCTGTAATCCCTGCCCTTGGGAGGCTGAAGCATGAGGCTGCAAGTTTAAAGCCAGCTTAGGCTACATACAAAACCTCTAGCAACAACAAAATCTAGGCATAGTGGCCCATGTCTAATCCCAGCAGTTGGCAGGCTGAAACAGGTAAGAACTGGTATATAGAAATGTTGTAAGACACAATGAGAACAAGGGAATTTAGTTCTATAAGTCAGATAATGTAATTTAATAAATAGGATTTCAAATAAATATATAAGACTATGAAATAAGATGTCACAAAGGGACAACTAATCTTATGAAGACTTCTACAGAAAGGTAGGAGAGAGTTGTATCAAGTTATTCAAGTCCAAGTCCTTAATCTCAGGGTCCCTGGCTGATGTGCTACTTGGCTAGCCTTGGAG